>JAMKCH010052404.1:0-145151 GCA_023653785.1 Ophioderma brevispina
AAAACCCATATAGGCACGCGGTGGTGGCCAAGAAATCCCCTCCGCACTTTTTGTTTTAGACGTCATCATTGGTTTAACACGTAAAAGCGAATTTCATTCCATTCAACAAAAAATGCTGATTTTTGGAATATATACTAAGGGCGATAAGACAATGTTTTCATTTCCAAAACTATCTGAGTTGGAGAATCAACTCCGCTGTAAGGGTTATTTTCTGAATGTTTAAGTATTAATAACGACAGGACGACTAATCTTTTTTGGTCCAGAAACCCCTTACCGAACACATTAATTTCAATAATTGTGCAGGCCTGGGTATTGATGGTTTTGGTTTCGTTTTGATGAGTTGCTATATTGAAAGGTCTGGCCTCCCTCCGTCTAGCCATATACACTGTTAAGGTATAGCGCCCAACCACGGTTTATGAATATGTAGCTTGTTCAATAAACAGGTCTGACGTCAATAGGCTATCGTTATAAAAAAATGAGTACCATTGAAATCCTTTTCATAATTATTGGTCAACTCAGGAATTGTTTTTATTTCGAGCAGTATGCCACAAATATATGTATCTGAAAACTCTCAAATATGTTATTATCGCATCCTCGTTCGCAACATTGGAAATTCGCATGTGTCTCTCTGGAAGTATCTCGTAGCTCGTGGCCCTTCTGGCGCGAGCAAAATATGAATTGATGATTTTTTTATGTTTCGGATTAGCAAATCGCTGCTAATCCCTTTAACTCTTGTCTTGCTCTTCATACAACTCGTCATCCTCTAACTATTTCTCTGGTATGGCCTCTCTTCCTCATCGTCGCCCCTCCATCACTTTCAATGCCTTCTACAAATCCACAAACACATACAGTTTCTTCCCTTTAGCTAAATATTCCTCTGCACAACCTCCTCAAAGTGAACACTGCATCTATCAGTGCCTTTCATGGCATAAAAGCAAATTTCATCTCATCTACTCTCGCTATTCTCCGAATCGATCGCTTGGACCTCTCCCAAATCAGCATAATTAAGGTGCACAGGAGATTTCAATAACATGTGCCCCCGTAAAATATTACAATTCTTATTTTTGCACTTGTGTAAAAGCGTTCTATCTAAATAGCTCATCTGAAAGGAATTTAAGCTGAGAACTGTTTCTTTGGAACCAAAATTTTTGAATTTCTAATTCGTATACGAAATTTCCGCCTATTTTTTCTATGAAATATAAGCAATACAATCACCTTTTGTTTTCATTTTAATTATTTCTGTAGCCAAATAAACGGGAGGGAATCTATTGCATGTCTTATCTAATGAAAATCACTACATATCAAGAAATAGGACGACCTTGAAATCTCTTGTGCAAATTTAACATGGACCTATTACCACCAGGATCCATATGTTGATTTGCTTATTACAGGGACACAACATGGAGATAGCCATCTGGTAACCATGTCAAAATAGTGCTTCTGTTTTCATGTAAAAACCATACCATCATATTCTAGCTTATTCTGAGGGGCTTATTGATATTATCTTCAGTTATTCTAAAACCATCAAAATAGGCTTCAAGATGAACAAAGAGGCAGATAGTGGCCAGGGGCCAGTGATCATTTTATCCCCATGGCTAGGTTTGTGCTCTTCGCGTCACCATTTGCCTATAGTTCTTTACCTAAGCAATGTGCGGTAGCCACGGCTAGGTAGGTTACTTTTGTATTTGTGCGATTTCCTCTTCTTCTTTCTTGTTCCACGCACTTCCGGTTAGTTTCAAAATGCTACTATAGTTGGCCAGATGCTTGGTGGATTTGAAACCAAGATTGGCCACAAGAAAACCCCTGACCAAAGCTTAATATAGGTAGGTGTAAACAGTTTTAAAACCCTAGGGGTTCACGTAGGGTCAACAGCGGTATTGTCACGACTACCCCATTTCCTTTTTTTTTGTTTTTTCTTCCCAGTTTGATTTTGCTTATCGATGCCATTCGGTCAAAATGATTGCCAGGTGGATGGCACATATGGGTGTACACAGATTTTATCCAAGGTCCATTTCAAAAAAAAGGGCAGTCTTGCAACCCTCTTAATAAGGGAGCGCGAAAAAAGCGAAGATCTTGTAGGGACTAACGGCGTATACACGTATTGAAAGCTATTGAACAAATCTATAGTCTGAAAGGGTGAAAAATAACCGAACCATCATTTGGTACCCCTTTCGTTTTAAATCATTAAATCCTACGGCGTTTTATTAAACGAACGGGAAACCCAACACAGGAATTCGCCATTTTAAAAAAAATTGTAATTTGTAGTCGAATATCAAACAAAAACCTTATTATAATACTCCATTTTGTGGATATATTTGGTTTTCTCGGAAAATTTTAGTTTTTAATGTACTTGTTTTTTCTAAAATTAAAACCCTATGATAATTGTTTGTTCTGATGTTTTAAAAAATAATGCTTGGAATAATGAAAACAACCAATGACGGCAAAAAAAGATGTTGCTAGCGGCCGATGTCAATGACTTTAAATTAGGGGAGAAAACCGTTGTTTGTACAGTGCTTGTAGTGGTGGTAATTTATTAACAGGGCCTTTTATACCTTTATTAAACACAGCGGGGCAAATCGATCGTTCTTCTAATACATAGCAGGGCAGCATGCCAGCATCACAGAGGGGGGCTCGGCGATGGGCGAATTTTCATGATGGGTTGGCCAGTTATCAATTAATTTTATTGTTCCCAATTTTTCTATTTTTTTTTTAAGAATGGGAATCAAGGCCAAGGTCAGGGTTGGCATGGTTGGCATGGTCTGCTCTACCTCTAGTCCGAGGTTGCTCTGACTGGACACTCCATATTGGTTTGTGGTCGTGTATGTACTAGGTCAGGAAGAAGAATTAAAGTATATAGCTATTACGGGTTCATCACAACATTTTTTAAAAAAAAACTGGCCATTTACTCCCTTGACATTACCAAATCCATTACCAAATTGGTCACTGATTCTAATTTATAAACGGAGTGCAGTAATGTCAATGGATTACTTAACGAGGTGTTGGCGTCAATTAAAATGGCGCCAAAAAATGAAAAGGAAAATCATGAAAAATTGAGGACTGAGCATACCCAAAACTTTGCCTTTATTACCCAATTCTACATCGAAAAAACTTTGTAGAAAACGGTTTATAAACCTCTGTATTGCCTTTATTTTTGCCTAATAATTATCTATTCATGATAATAAACCACCCAGGGAATCGGGAATTTTACTGTCAATTCATTGCCACCATAGGAGGTCGGCTAAGGAAGTATTTTAAAAACTTTTTTCCCTACAGGTTTTTGTGTCGGACAAAAAACCCAACGCGATATACTATACTAGTCTCATTTCATTGCTTATGTGATATGACGGTTCAAGCTAGGTCTACTCATTGGAATGTTGAAACCGAAAAAGCAAAAATGGCAAATGCAAATGAATCGCTATTTTTCATTATATTGTAGTGTTGCAGGTCATGACAGTAACCGTTACGAGTATAAGGCCTAGCTCTTGCTGTCACTGTCATAATTAGGGTACTAAAAACAGGCCAGCAGTTTTCACTGTGAGTTTAGGCATGGTTAGGGGGACAGGTGTTAAGCATTAATCTCACCTTTTTTAGGTGCGATAATACTTATTAACAACAACCAAACTGCTGGCCACATGCCTTAGGCATGCCTAGCTAGGGCTGAGGCTGGCATAGGAAGGCTAGGGCAGGCTGGCCCTAGGCAGGCCCTGAGGCTAAGGGCTGGCATTGCTTATTCACCATTTTAAACAGCCATCTCAGAATCAACTAAATTTTTAGGTGAGGGCCTGTAAAGAAAACACCACTAGGTACAGCTAGGTAGGGCTGGCCCTAGGAGGGCTCGGCTAGGTGGCCTAGCAGGCCCTAGGCTAGGCTTGGCATGCTCATATACATTTAAAACATGCCATCATGCGAATCACTAAAATTTTTTGTTAAAATAAACTTCATGGCTATTTTTCGAGGAATCAACCAAAAGGAAAAATGAAGGGTGGACGGAGGCTGGCCTCAGCAACATAGAAATGCCCCAGCAGATCTTTGCACGATTGGAAGTTGGCAGTAGAGGGGCACAACTTAACATTTTGGACCACTTGAGGAAAGTTTCTTCTGACTATGGGCTAGGCCTGTGGCTTTACGAGTTTTGTATCACGTAATGGCCCTTAATTATTGCCACATCCAGTTGGACCAGTGACATGTGACATTGATATGATATAATTGTTAAAAAGTTGTGGGTGGAGTTGGTGTGCCAATTGCTCCTGTGTTTTAACCGATAATTATTAGGCCGGAGACCTAGGCCTATATAGCCAAAGGCCCTGGGTAAAGCACCGGCTAGCCTGGCCCTTGCTATGCTACACTTTGTCGATTACCAAAAAATACGGGTGGAAAAGTATTTCGTTATCGTTTTGCGTCCAAGCATACCGTACAGGGAAATCAGACCCACGCTATTGCAAAAATATAACATGCGTTGCTTGCGATGTTGTGTTTGCCAGGCATCTATTTCCATATTCAGTTCACACTGTTTAGGGTTATGATGCCCCCTATTCTACGATTGGGGCCGTGCATCCCAATTATAACTCACGACACCTCACGTACTGCCAGGCCGAGCAGTCCAGGTTGAGATGACAGAAAAAGAGGGAGTCAAGAGAAAAAAAAACCATACACTTCAAAAACAACAAAATTCATTATAATCACCAACCCCGGTTAAAAAAAAAAAAAGTTTAAGGGCAAATTGGACGCTGCGTTCGTAATATCTTCAGGGGAGGGCCCACGCAAAGCCGCAAGAAAATCATAATTTTAGTTTGTAAATTGGTTTTTAACGCGTAAAGAGAGATCTTGAGAAAATTATGATTTGTTATATGTTTGTCAATGGCTGGGTTGATTGAAACAATTTTTTTTTAACCAAAGCGTCCTTACTAATTCGGCTAGAAGTAGTTACTTACAATTTACGACTTAAACTAGGGGGCCGGAACAAATCTGCTGGATTTGGGGCATTTGGGATTTCCAAAACGGTTAAAACAGTAATTTCACTCATTTTTTTCCCTCAAGAGTCAAAACCTTGAGGGTCCAAATTGTAAGAGTCAACTGAAACATGAAGGGTCAATTTATTTATTGAAAATTGGAAGGTGTCAAAATTTTGTCCGTTGTTTTTTACCGCGGGCTTTACATGGAGCCAAAGCCAGATGGTGCCTTAATTTATTAAGGCCCTTTATTGTAAACAATGCAGGGCCATTTAATTCCTTTAATTTGTAAATGATGGAAATTGACCCTTTATTAATGAGGGATTGGACCTTTAATTGGTAAATTGCAAGACCCTTTAATTGGCAAAGGAATAACCCTTTAATTGATAAGATGAAGGAATGACCCTTTATTGGTAAATGATGGAAACCCTTAATCTTTAATTGGTAAATGAAGGAATGAGCCTTTAATGGGGAAATGAAGGATGACTCTTTATTTGGTTACATGAAGGATGACCCTTGAATAGCCAAATGAAGGAATGACCCTTTATTGGTAAATGAAGGAATGCACCCTTTAATTGGTAAATGAATGAATGACCCCTTTAATTGGTAAATATATGTAACTGAAGGAATGAACCGTTATTGGTAAATGAATGACCGTTTATGTAAAACAAAGGGACGACCCTTTAGTTGCTAAATGAATGACCCTTTAATGGTTAAATAAAAAATTAAAAAAAAAAAAAAAAAAAAACCCTTAATTGGTAAATAAGGATTGACCCTTTAAAATAAAAGAAGCCCCTTTAAATTGGTTAAATAAATGAAGAATGACCCTTTAATGGTAAATGATGCCCCTTAATGGGTAAATGAAGGAATGTCCATGTCATTGGTTATATGAAGGAATGACCTTTAATTGTTAAATGAAGGATAGACCCTTTAATTGGTAAAGAAGGAATGACCCTTTAATGGTAAATGAAGGAAGGACCCTTTAATTGGTAAATGAAGGAATGACCCTTTAATTGGTGGTAAATGAAGGAATGACCTTTAATTGGTAAAGGAAGGAATGGTCCATTTAATTGGATATGAAGGAATACCCTAATTGGGTAATGAAGGAATGACCCTTTAATTGGTTAAAGGAAGGAAGACCCTTTCATGGTAAATGAAGGAATGCCCCATTAATTGTAACTGAGGAATAGGAATGACCTTTAATTGGTAAATTTTTGACGGAATGAACCCTTTAATGGTAAAACAAGAATAAACCCTTTAAAGTTAATGGTATGTATGAAAAAAAAAAGGAAATGGTCCGTCTGTTATCCCTTTTAAAGCAATAATGGCACATTTTTGAGAGGCCCCCAATTTTCAAAAGTTGATATTTTGGCACAGTTACGTGGTGATGTCTAGGATTAGGAAACTATGTGGAACGGAGAGAGGAATGCTAAAAAATGCGTATTTATCATTAAATTAAGCGATTTTGTAATTAGAATTTGATCTCAGATGAACTTAATGGCAGAGATGGAAATGTCCGTTTATGTCCGTCCATGATTGAAATAGTGCACCTGAGAAAAATAACCTCTAACTGGGCTTGCCTGAACCAATTAAAACAACTAATGGATGAAGCGTAGACACTCAAGTGTGGCACCACCTCCAATCTATATCCTCCCCACCGAGCGCCATCCCACTGAAATGCCACCATAACCTAATCCTTGTACCCAAGCCACCCCTGACATACATACATCACAAGGAACTGCATTTACCCAACCTGACATTCCATCCGAACCCCGCAGCATTTTCCCCAGAATTATCATCCGTCCAACTTAATGCAACAAAGCCACGAGCTGCATCAGACTAGACCGGACTCGTCCGCACCTGGACCCGCGCCACCGTCTTACAACAACCAGAACCAAACCCCCCAACCAACACCCGCCCCCCGGACCCCCACCCCCCAACCGCCCAGAACCCCTTCCCCCCCAACGAACCCCACGCCTAAGCACCTCTACCCACTCCTTCCTTCGCCGCCCTGCCAGGACTCCGCGTTACCCCATAGACATACATCTCCCCATGATACCCGGGCAAACCGCAGGAGGTCGCAACATCTATCCTCACCCCAGACCCCGCCGGGCGAGTACGACCCAACACACCTGCCGCATCACCAACCTACACCTTACACGCCCATTTGGTACTTCCCCCACGACCAAACCCGCCACCATCGCACCACCCCTTTCACCTCCCTTACCATGCCATGCCACCGCCTCCGCCATCGAACACTACCGCAACTCGCCCACGTGCAAACACCTGCCAACTCCACGATCCCCTCCTCCCAACACAAACTCACGCCACGCTCCATCCCTCATAAAAAATCTCCACCATCCGAAAAAACACCAAAGCACACCCCATCCCCCCTGAGAAACTTCCAATCGCAGCACCCCAATCAAGGCCCGGATCAAAGCGGGCAAAACTGATTCACCGTCTAACCCTTTTCCCCTTGCCGCGGAAACCCAGACGAAACGGGCGACAGCGCCCGATTACGTGCCTCAGCGCAATCGGCCCCACACACGCGATATTTCCCGGATATTTCACCTTGGAAGGCCCGTGTTTTTCCAGCAGTCGTTGAATTATCGGGGATCCCAATAATAATTATCTTATTGCAAAATTCCTTCGTTTGTGAGCCACAGAAATTCTTTAGCTTACCATTCCACAGGTTGGTTTACTAGCCAGTTAACAATGCAACCGTGTAAAAATCTAAATTTTTTGAAAAATGGGGGGGTCTTCAAAAAAATGTGATAATATGCTTTTCATACCTACCCGACTATATGGGACAATATTTTTTGGGTAGAAAAACCCCCTCCCCTTGCAGCAATAAAAAATCACAATTCATTTAATTGGTTTCCCACAGAGGGGGTGGGGTAGCAAAGTCAAGAGGTCACCAGCAAGGCCATCAAGGGTTGTGTTTGACGATGTAATTAGTATGATTCAATTGATGGCGCCTTGACCATGCAGAGAGTCATTGCAGGGCGGGGCCTGGGGGCTACTACTATGAGCATGCCCAGAGCCATGCATCAAGTCACCATTTGCAGTTATGCTGAAATGATAGCCACAATGTAAAATTGTCAGTGACGGCGTGACGTGACTGAGTACTGAGTTGGGGTATATGTGGGTGTTGACACTTAACACCGGTAGTCTACAAATATAGGCCTAATGCTTTCAAAACAAATCAATATAGCAATAAAGCGAATTCTCCTCCTTCGATCTCGATTGGACTGTGACATCAAGCAGATCAAACAATGCCGGCTTTAATTGGGGATTCGTGCGGGCATTTTCTATGGCAAATCTGACAGAATAAAAGTGAATCTGAGCGCTCGCTTTCTCAGGTTCTACCTGCATCATATATTTCAAAAATGCACTAGGTGTTACAAAGAAGTTAATGTGATCTTGACCAGACTTCATAGGAATAACCCCTACATAAGTGCCATACAGGGTTGTTTACAGATTGGGGTTAAAGGTGGCACAGGGGGGTCATACAGGTCAGTCGCTCTAACCCCCTTTTGCGGTTTATGCCATAAATCAATGAATAATCACCAGGCTTAGTCAGAGAAGAACCCCTGACCCAACGGCACTTACGGAGTGTAGAACAGATGGGGTCAAAGGTCATAGTGGGCAATTACGGGGCATTCTTTGAAAATCTATAAATTCCTTCTAGTACCACAAATCAATTGCAATAATCACTGAGGTGGCCAGAAGCGACACTACCCTAAGGCCCATATGTGGTGTATGCAGCGGGGGTCCAAAGTTCGTTAGTGGTCAGCAAATTGTCACCGCCCATGAGATACTACTGCTTTCTAAAGCACAATCGGTTTATAGTTTTATTGCATCTTTCTTTAGAAGCTTTTTCCTTTTTTACCCTTACGAGTTTTAAAAAAGATGTTTTAAAATATCTTGAACCCCCAAAAAGAAATGTGGTAAATGTGTTTTTTTACGAAGTAATTACAATTTGGTAAATGTGACCAAAAACTTCAAAAAGATAAAAAAAACAAGAATGATGCAGACGACCATCAGAGTTACAATTAAAAAAAATGCCGCTTTCAATCGCTTATACTCCTTTTTGTTGTTGAAACAAATCAAAGTTTGCACATTTTAAAGTTTTTGCTGGTTTTCATAGCTTGTATTCTGCAAACAAAAAAACTATCGTTTTCCATAACAGATTCTTGTTACACGTCAGAGCACATTTGTGAATGAAATACAAGTAACATCAAAAAATTAACGCAGCTAGGTTGTACCTGTTGTAGGAGTGGCATGCACATGACCCATTACAAACAGGGTGGAAACTTTTTTTTCAGGGGAATTGTTCTTTTTCCTCCGATGTGTTAAAAGAACAACTTCTTAGACAACTGTAAACTCACATACACACTCACAAACATACTACACACCACAACATACCCACACTCACATACTCAATCTTGCATGCCATGCACCACGCACGCACACACATACACACACACAAATGCATGCATGCGTGCAACACACAAACTCATCATTCCCATCTGTTTCTGCCTCAGTCTGTTATTATTATTATTAATTATTATTATTACAAAACATTTATATATGCCTCTACAAAGAAACAGCGCTTCACAAAAGAAGATTGCAAAAAATCCCCTTAGGAACAGAAAGCACAATTAATGGGACCAGAAAACCTACCACATGGGGGGGAAAAAATAATTAATGTTAACTAGTTGTTAACTTTTCCCTAGCACCCCATTTTCAATGTAAGGTGAAAAAAAATATAAATTGGTTCCGTTAATTATTTCCACATACGAATTAGTTTGAGATACCATTGGAGTATAGGAAAAAATGTGTAACATTTTTTAAAATTAGAACAAAGTATTGCAGATTGGTCTCTATGGCTTGTAATACTACAAATAGCAGCAAGGTTTTACCATGCATGGTAAAATCATAATGTAAATATTACCCAATTCTGTAAAACACAACATTAAACAATACTGCTAATTTGTGATTTCATGTCAAGGACGGCATGCATGCGAAATGAATGGTAACTGCACTTCCTCGCCCTTTGTAACTTTTAACCAATTATCTTTAGTAGCCACGGTGTGTGCAAACTGCCATATTTTGGTAGCCATGCTTAAGATGCAAAATATATAAACTTAGCACCATTGCCAATCAAAAAGGTATGGTAACTTAGCAGGGCCCTCCATCCACATTCTGTCACGATTAAACAAATTCCGTCCAAATAATTAGTAAGTATGCATAATACCACGATCGACATGGATGCGCCATGAACGGCTCGCGCTAGGGATTTTTTATTTGACTAGCAATTGCAACAGGCTATTGCTTTATCATATGATAGTGCATAAGTTTATGGGGAAAATTGTTACACAATCTTAAAATTTCATAGCAAATGCGAAAAGTGTAGCAAACTGCGAGGCTATACATGCTATCGCGAGCCCTGGCGCCATGAATGTACCCACTGCGACAACATCTTGCACGCGTAATGTATCCATGCATGATCATCTATCATGAATACAAACAAGACAATTTACTTGAATTTCTCACAACACGCTCAGTTTAGGGGCCCATAGATGCACATTCTGGGCTATTGTTACTTGTAATATTATTGCCGAAGATTTAGGTACCAGATATAAAAAAAGTAAACATATCGTATTCAATTTCGCACTGCCATTACATGACTTGACCACCCCAGCCATTGATGGAAATTGATAGATGTTGATCGATTTCGGGACTGGCTGTTTGTTCCCGCGGTTTGGCAAAAAATGCTATTTTTAGTGCAAAATATTGACGGAGGTAACAAAAGCAAAAAATCAATTATGGTATTTCTTTATTTATGCATACCATATTCATATTTTTTGTTTTAAGGTATCCAAAATGGATGTCCCTTTACAGAAACCAATAAAGGCAACTGATAAACTTATTGAAGGTATTCCAAGTGGCTAATTAAATATTGCTATTGTTACATGGGTGTACATGAAGGCTGGACAGTAACAATAGACTGTCTTTTGTCGCCCTCCAGAAAACCCAATGGTATAGGACTTTTTGCCCCCCAAATATCTGTAAATCTGGAAACCAATTGTATTACACATGATATGTAATCAAAACAATATGGAATCATTTAAAAAATATGCTTAGAGAACATTTTTTAGAACGTTTTTCATTTTGAATGGGTAGATTTTTGCCGTCAAAAATTGACGGAAATATTAAAGTAATCTTTATGAAAAATTGTTCAAAGAGTTTGAGAACCCCATTCAAGTATCTTCACTATATGTATACATGTATATAAAATATTAACACATTAAATTAGGGAATTCAGTAATTTAGTAAAAATAGGACATTAGAAAAATTGCTTAATGTTAGGGGGGAGCCTGCTACTGGGTATCCTGGGAACCAGTACTTACTGTCCCAGGGCCCGTGGTTGTCGGCGGCTAAACCGACTCCCCATCAGGTTTTTGTTAAAGTCTGACTCAGAGATTTCTGAATATAATTTTTTTTAATCTAATAATAAAAATAGTCAATTAGAAATAAAGATAGTCACACATTGCTCAATTCCAAAGTTGAAGATGAATCGGAGTTTTCGTTTTGATGACACACAGTAAAACGTTTATGTGTATATGCATTGCCCTAGGATACTGTGATAACAAAATTTCCGGATCCGGATTTTTAAAAAAAAGGATGTGGTTTTCTATATGAAAGACTACGATTTTGAGCTAGCTATTTCACACAGGATAGTTTGGACAAGAATTATGTACATGCAAAAAAACACAAATTTTGTTTTGAAAACATTTGAGGGCGCCCTCACCGGGGAAATTCTGAGTCGGCTTAAGAAACCGAATGAGGGAGGGTAGCTGGTTACCCGGGTAGAACTAAATAAAATCTACTGTAAGGATGCGCCATCTCTGGAGAGCTAAAGGCAGTCATCCAGCACTGCTTTACATGCTGCCCTTGCATTTGGGGAGGAGGGAATCCACAAAGGCTAAGGGCCCCGCGGAATAACGGTGGTTTTCGGCGTCAGGAAGGGCATAAGGCCGATAAAAAACCGCTCCAAGAAATCCTAATGAAGGACAAAAGACAAAGGGGGCACCAACCAGCCCGAACGTTGGGGTGGGTGTCACCTACTTACCATAAGAAGAAAGGTGAAAGGATCAACCCCGGGCAGCGGCAGCGTTGCTTGAATCCATGACGGCATCTTACAACCGACGAGCGGCTCGGAGTGAGGGTTGGAAGTTGAATGTAGGGAGCATGAGAGGGAGGGTGTGGAGATTTGCGAAGAGTGTTAAGGAAGGGGAAGGTGAGGTGGTGTGTGTGGTGGACAGGAAGTGAGGTGGAGAGGGGGAGGGGGCTAGGATGGTGGGAGTTGAGGGAAGGAAGTATAAGGTGTGGGGGGCAAGGAAATAAGGACGGATTGGGGGGGGGTGGGAGTTATTGCGGGAAGGAGGACTGTGCGAGAAGGCAGTGAGGTTGAGAAGGCGGGAGTGATAGGGTGATGTCGGTGGTAATGGCTTTTGTGGAGGAGGTAGTGAGACTCATTTGCGGCTTTTATGCTCCGCAGAAGCGGTTAGAAAGCCTTGAAAGAGAAGGAGCTTTTTATGATGAGATGGCAGGGGAAAGGGATATGCAAAGTGTGGATGAATTAGTTCTCTGTGTTGGTGATTCAATGGACATGTGGGAAAAGGATCGCATGGGTTTGGGGGGGTCACGGAGGGAGGGAAGGGTTTGGGGAGAGAACCTGGAAGAAAGGATGCTGTTAGAGTTTGTGATGAGAAGGAGATGGCATAGCGAAGACTGGTTAGGAAAGAGACAAAAGGGAAAGTGACCTTTAGTTCAGGAGGAGGAGGAGGAACAAGAACAGGAAACGGGAGTCAGAGATTGATTTGTGCTTGTGGGTAAGGAGGAGGAGAAGTTTTTGAAGAATGTTAGGGTAATTCCCCTGGGAATTACAACATCTGTTGGTTGGTTGCCGATGGGACAAGTGGAAAGGTGAAAAAAGTGTTGAAAAAAGTGGGAGGGAGGGTGTGCCTGTGAGGAGGAAAGTATGGAAGTTGAAAGAAGACAGAAGAAAGAAGAGACAAGATGACTTTGAGTGGAGGGGGCGAGCGTGTGGTGGATGGTGTCCGATCTGTGGGGTGTTTTAAGGAAGGGGTGTTACAGCGGGTGATGAAAGTGTGTGGAAAAAGAAAGGGAGGCGAGACAGGAAGATACGGGGTGGTGGACGGATGAGTGAAGGGTGATAGGGGAAAGAAGGATGGTATAAGGAAATGAGGAGAAATGTACGGAAGAGAATAAAGTGTGGTATGATTTTATTAGCCGGCATCCAAATTTAATCCTTTGGAATATTTCTCTGTAATATTTAACAATCTGTGTCAGTCCCCCTAGGATGAAAAGAAAAGGTCTCACTTTGACTAGCCAGATCCCCATCCCTTTGTGGGTCATAGAGGCCAATCGGAAAATGTTAAAATTTGAAACATTTTCGTGCCCGAAGACCGCTTAAAGAGGTGTAATTCTTATTTGTTATTATTTAGCAAGCCGGCATCCAAATTTAATCTTTGGGAAGATATGCCTTCTCTATATATTATAATTTGGTGTCATTCGGATGTAAAGAAAAGGTCGCACTTTGAACTACAGATCCCCACCCCCTGTGGGTCTGTAGGAGGCCAATCGGAAAGTGTTAAAATTTGCAACATTTTCGTGCCGAAAGAAACCGCTTAAAGAGGTAGTTCAATTCTCTTTTAATTCCTTCTTGGACTACTAGTTCTGGTAAACATACATTTAGTACAGTAACTAGTGAAATCAAGACGGCTGTACCTTATTCAAAACCAAGCATCTGCTTGCATGGTTAATAAATGTAATTTTAAGGGGTTTGGGTTACTTTCCTTTTAATGTTTACATATGTTATTGTGTATGTTACTTTATTAATTTGTTTTTATCGGTACTCCTGTTTTTATTCTACCTTATGTTCATGGTGCGGGCCTCTGGAAATCAGTACCTGCTACTGAAGGAGCGACCCTGGATTAAAAGAAACGATTAAATAAATAAATAATAAATAAATACGAATCTAAGTGATATTTAGGATTTTCGCCCGTTTTTTCAAGAGAGGAACACTGTTAGAACAGGCTCCAACATTTAAATTTCGACTCAAGAAGTTCACGTGTCACAAGGGCAAGCAGTTTTTTGGTACGTACTATCTGTAATTATCTTCCCCGTTTTTGGATAAGCGTCTTTGAATACACATGAATAGCTAGCGGGCTGTCATTCAGCAACACGTCCCGCACATGGCTGATTATAGAGCTTGGCAGTGTGTATCCTTCGCAGATTAGCAGAACCGGTACTTGCACCGCATATGCGCCCATTATTTCAACACATAGTGATTATCCCGCGGTGATCATCTTCCTTGCTCGTTCATACTACAACTGCACTGTGCAGTGCAGTGCCGTATATCGATCACTTGCTCACAACTCCACGCACCTGCTGCAGCCTGCAGTTAAAATAAATTTAACTCGTGCAGTACCGCATGCAGTATTGCAGAGAACCGACTTCGAGCAACTGCAACGTACCGCAACGCACGTTGCAGTGTATTATGAACGAACCTACTTCAATTGGTTGCGAAGCAAGTTGTTGACAGTGACAGATCTTGCAGTCAAGGGGACAGGGTAACGTGTATATTTATTGATGCAGGACGCGGATTGTAACGAAATGTCACATTTCAGTAGTCATCAGAGTTGCCCTTTTGCTCCCGTCGTTTCCCCTGTACTTGGTTTACGTGGATGTGTTGCAACCGGCCAGCCATTAATTATCGTCACAGGTTGGTGTTGGTAAGTTGAGTGGTTTATCATGCCCGGCCTAGTCCCGTTCAGAACCAGAACCTCGAGCCTCGCACGCGAGGTCTGGGAAAAACGTATGATCAACTGCTCACCTCGGAAAACTAACTCCAACGAGGGCTGGCGAAGCCCGAGGGTGAGCAATGGTCTAATTGGCGAAAGTTTTAGTTTAAATTACTCACTAGTTCGTATCCCTAACACGCCATTGAACTCTTCATCTAAATTGTTTATTCCACAGCACCAGTAGCAAATTAGTCTCTATCTGCTTTTCTGTTAACAAAGTTTTTCCCATGTACAACCGAATGGCACTAGAAATTCGATCGACTGGCCCGTCTCGCATATTCCTCTAGAAGGACCCCCTCGCCTCTTCCTCCCTGTGTCCATCCTCCCTGTGACCTAGCCACTGCCTCGCTCGGTGGCGAGGTCAGTGGGAAAACGAGAGTCCTTCTAGATGACTACATGGAACCAGCGTAGTTACTGTGACGTCAGCGTTTGTTGGTCCGCACTGGAAGACATTTTAAGGCTTTGAGAAGGTAATTTTATTCGTTGGATTTTGACATGAAGAGGTAAAAATCTGTGATTAGAGTGGAATATTCGAACCCTCAGGGATAGTCTCAGGTAATTTTCTAGAATTCCGTTTCGAGGCCAATGCTTCACAGATACCCGTGGAAGGGGGATACAACTTGCGATAAAAAACAATTCTCGCGCCTATTCATTTGTACGGTAATGAATCCTAAAGCCATTTTGAATACACTTTTTTCCCAGACCTCGCTCTGCGCGCTCGAGGTCTGGTTCTGACCGGACTCTGAAAAATTGTTTCAAAATGCTTTAGTATTTCATTACCGTACAAATGAATAGGCTCGAGAATTTTTTTATCGTCAGTTTATCCCCCATTCCCCGGGTATATTTGAAGCATTTGGCCCTCGAAACGGAATTCTTAAATACCTTAGACTATGCCTGAGTTCTAATCACTCTAATCACAGATTTTTTTTTACCTCGTTTCAGTCACAATCCAACGAATAAATTTTCTTCTCGATGCCCTAATGTCTTCCAGTGCGGATCAACACACGCTGACGTCATGGCTAACTACTCTGGTTCCATGTAGTCCATCTAGAAGGACTCTCGTTTTCCCACTGACCTCGCCACCGAGCGCGGAGTGGCTAGGTCACAGGGGGATGGACACAGGGAGGAACGAGGCGAGGGTCCTTCTAGATGGACTATGCGAGACGGGTCAGTCGACGGGGAATTTCTAGTGCCATTCGGTTGTACATGGGAAAACTTTCTTTAACCAGAAAAGCAGATAGAGACATAATTTGCTACTGGTGCTGTGGAATAAAATTTAGATAAGAGTTCAATGCAGCTATAGGGATACGAAATGAGTAAATTTAAACTAAACTTTCGCCAATTAGATCATTGCTCACCCTCGGGCTTCGCCAGCCCTCGTTGGCGTAGTTTTCCGAGGTGAGCAGTTGATCACTACCCGGGCCCGGGTTATGAGTCACCAAAACACCAAATGTGAATGTAACTTACTGTTGTTCCTTTCGAACCAAACATTGATAAAGCCCACAAACTGAAATCCAATAAATATTTTAGCCTTATCAGTGGTCTTCATGGCCAAGGTTATGATTCTCATCTCTTATAGAAGTAGGTAGCCGTGGGCTTATTACTCAGGAAAATAGAACTAATGTGCAATACCTATTTTCAATGATCTCTCGTAAAAAGCCTGTGAAACATGAATCAACTTCTTAAATCGATCAGTCGTTGTGCAATATCCACATCATACTCCATATTCTTCTATTCTAAATTCAACTCAGACTGGTCGATTGAAGTTAATTGATTTCTTTTAACTATTTTAATAGCAATAAAACCCAACATCCATTTTTTCTCTGAATATAGGAAAACTATATATTAAAGGTGCATTTCGTGATTTCAGCACCTTCTGTTTTATTCATTGATCACTAGATATCCTTGAGAAAAGCTTATTCTCAAAATTTGAGCTGATCCCGATCTTGCGGTTTTGTGTTATGTATGAGCAATTGCTCGTTTCCCACGGTCCCATAGGTTATAGTGCTGTAATTTCTGTCCGTTTATGGACAGAAAATACAAAAGTGCGAATTTCTTACAGATACGGCCGAATTTGCACCTAAGACTGGGCACACGTGGATTGCTACTCTTAAGGCTAACGGGTCAGATGATATAAAAATCTCAACATTTTTAGGAAAGTCGGGGGGGGGGGACGAGGCTGTGGATCATGAAATGCCCCTTTAAATTAAAGCCCTCACTTAGTTAGAGAAACACAATGGTGAAAGCAGATGGAAATAGACCTTTCGGTTAAGAAGTTCAGCTTCCAACCGTTGCTAACATCGGGGATGTTTCTTAGCGGTTCAGTCCCAATAATCGGACCGTCCATACATTTCTTTAACCAGTATGCTTTAACATTCCTGTATGTGAAGTCCCCGAAACTTAGTTGTATCTGCATGACATTTTGTGTAGCCTTCAAATTTCCGACCACTGACAACATGGTCACCCCCTCCAATTTTCATATAACACCGGTGCTTTCTACTAAACACTCTTCTACCTATTAACCCCAGTAATATCCAATTTTTTAAATACAATCTAAAGCTTTCATTAGCACCTGGCAATACAAATCAGGGGACTTAGTCACCGGTCAGAATCTTAAGTACGTCTTGAAATTTCATTAATTCACTTCATAAAGTTGATGAAGATATTTACGACTATCCGGTTTGTTGCTAACACTCTTAAGGAATACTTTCAGGTTGGAATCAGGTTATTATTTATTTGCTGAAGGGTGAAAATTTCTGGAGATGGAGACAAAAATTTTGTCATCCGTTACACACTATATTGGCATGACTCCTCCATGATTAAGTTAATGTCATTAGATAATTGTACATAAGAGGGGTCATGCTCGCAGAGCTACTATGTTCCCATGGCATTGTTTTTTTTAAGGCATTATTCTAAAGTATAGGCTTACTTACCTATTTGTGTACCTTGTTATTGGCAAATTCTATAATCAAATTAAAGTTCTTACTTGGTTAATATAGGGTAACAATAAGAATTTGGATTTGGTCAGGGAGTCAGGAGGCCAGGAGAACCTGCTACTGGTATCCTGGTACCAGTACTACCTGTCCCAGGGCACTGAGGGGGTTGTTCGGCGGCTAAACCAACTCCCCCTTTCAGGTTTTTTGTGTTAAGAAAACCGATGAGGAGGGTGCTGGTTACCCTGGTAGACTAAAAATAAATCTACTGTAAGAGTCGCCAAACTCAACCACCGCTCTGAAGAGCTAAAGCGGTCATCCAGCACTGCTTTACAACATGCTGCCTTGCATTTGGGGAGGGAATCCCCAAAGGCTAGGCACCGCCCGATAACGGTGGTCGGCCGTCAGGAATGGATCTCCGGCCGAGTACAAAACCGCCCAAGAAAATCCTCATGAAGACAAATACAAGAAGGCACCAACCAGCCCAAAGGCTGGGGTGGGTTTTCACCTACCTACCTAAGAAGAAAGTGAAAGAATCATCCCGGGCCGCGCAAGGCGTTGCTTGCATCAGACGCTTAAAACCTGACGAGCGCTCGGAGTGAGGGTTGGAAGCCTGAATGTAGGGAGCATGAGAAGGAAGGGTGTGGAGATTTGCGAAAGTTAAGGAAGAGGAATGTTGATGTGTGTGGTGGTACAGGAGTAAGGTGGGAGGGGGGGAGGGGGGCTAGATGGTGGGAGTTGAGGGAAGGAGTATAAATTGTGGTGGGCAGGAAATAAGGACAGATTGGGGGAGTGGGAGTATTGGTTGAGGAACTGTGCGAGAAGGTAGTGGAGGTGAGAAGGAGGAGTGATAGGTGATGACGGTGGTATGGCTTTTGAGGAGGATGTAGTGACTCATTGCGGCCTATGCTTCCGCAGAGCGTTAGAAAGCATGAAGAAAGGAGCATTTTTAGATGATATGGCAGGGGATGGATATGCAAAGTGTGTGTGAATTAAGTCTTCCTGTGTTGTGATTTCAATGGGCATGTGGGAAAGGGATCGATGGGTTTGGGGGTTCACACGGAGGGAACGGGTTTGGGAGAGAAATCTGGAGGGAAGGATGCGGTTAGGGTTTGTGATGATAAGGAGATGTGCATATGTGAATACGTGGTTTTAAGAAAGAGGACAAAAGGAAAAGTGGACCTTTAGTTCAGGGGAACGAGTCGATTGACTTTGTGCTTGTGGGTAAGGAGAGGAGAAAGTTGTTGAGAATGTTAAGGTTAATTCCTGGAATTAACAAACAAGTTGGTGTTTGCCGATGGTGGACAAGTGGAAGGTGAAAAAAGTGGTGAGAAAGGTAGTGCATGTGAGTAGGAAATATGGAAGCTGCAAGAAGAATAACAATATGAATTTTGAGATGAGAGTGGGCGAGCTTGTGGGGGATGTGTCTGATCTGTGGGGTGTTTTAAGGAAGGGGTTTTATAGGCGTGTGATGAAGTGTGTGGGAAAAAAGAGGGATGAGAGACAGGAAAGATCATGGTGGTTGGATATTAGGTGAAGGAGGCGATAGGGAGAAAGAGGAAGCGTATAAGGAAATGAGGAGAATGGTACGGAAGAGAATAAAGTGAGGTTACAGAGATTGGAAGAGCACAAAGAAAGTGGTTGCGAGGCTATGGGAGGACGGCTGAGAAGGTTGGTGATGATTGTGAGGAGACCCCAAACAATGTGTATAAGTTAGTGAAGGCAATGAAAAAGGAAGGAAAAGATGTTGAAGGGGGAAGATGGTATGAGAGGAAGTGATGGAAAGTTGAACTTCAGTGAGAAAGATAGAGGCAGGGTAATGGAAAGAGCATATGGAGAGAATCATGAATGAGGGAGAAGGAATGGGCTCAGAGGGTTGAGGCTGATGTTGGTGGTAAGGCCGGTTTGAGAGAGTCAGTCAGGAAGAGTGGGTACTGCAATTGGAGAAATGAAACAGGAAAGGCTGCTGGACCCTCGGAAGGTGAGTTTGAGATGATTATTGCGAGTGGAGAGATAGGGATTGGTGTGATGAGGGAGTTGGTGTCAGAGGGTGTTAGATTGAGGATGAATGCCGTGAGTGGGCTGTGATGTGTTACTCCAATTTTTAAGGGAAAGGGGAGCAAATGAGCTGTGGTGCGTATAGTGGTGTGAAGTTGTTGGAGCTTGCTCTTAAATTGTGGAGAGGGTACTAGATAAAAACAGAATTCGAGATAGTGAGTGGATGAGTGCAATTTGGTTTTTATCCAGGGAAGGGAACTATAGATGCAGTGTTTCATATTTGAGAGTATGCAAGAGGAATATCAAGCACAAGGGAAGAAGCTGTATATGTGGCTTTTTGGGACCTGGAGAAGGCCTTTTGATAGAGTACCGAGGAAAGGTGATGGAGTGGGCAATGAGAAGAGGGCATACCAGAAGTGGTGGTTAGAGCGTTGATGATCTGTAATGAAAGGAGCAAAAACAAGAGTTATAGTAGGGCGAGTTTGTCTAGGAGTTTGAGGTGAAGGTTGGTGTGCTCAGGGTTCTTGTGCTGTCCGCCGTGGCGTTTTTGCAATTGTGGTTGATGTGGTTACGGAGAGTGCAAAAGAATTCAAGGTTTGACGAGTGAGAGCATGTATGCCTGATGATTTAGTTTTAATGTATGAGACAATGGAGGGTTTGGAGGGAGAAAGTTTTTGGAAGTGAAGAAAGCATTATTTGAAGAGTAAGGGCCTGAAAGGTAAACCTTGGGAAAGCAAAGTGAGGTGATGGGGAGGAGGGGGAGTGTTAGTGAGTAAGGTGGACCCATGGGAAATATGTGGAAAAGAGGGTGGAGGGCAAATCAGTGTGGTGTGATGTGAGAAATGTGGGAAATGGATTCCTGGGAGATGCACAAAATATGAAGAGAGTGACCCCAATTTTGCAAGGGACTTTGTGGTGGAAGATGCAAGAAGGGATTTGAGGGAGTGGGGAGGAGGTGAAAAGTTGTGTGATGAGGTGGGAAACAGTGAAGGAGTTCACATCCCTAGGTGACAGATAGTGCGGTGTTGGTGGATGTGAGGCGCGTGACGCCAGAGTAAGGTATGGGTGGTGAAGTTTAGAGAATGTGGAGAGTTTTTACTTGGGAGAAAATTTCCTTTGAAGATGAAAGTGATGGTGTATAGGAGTTTGTGTGAGATCATTGATGGGCTGTCTGGAGTGCAGACTGTGCCTTGAGTGAAAATGATATGGGTATTTTGAGAAGGGCAGAGAGCAATGGTGAGAGCACTTGTGGTGTGAAATTGATATGGAGAAGACTGAGGATTTGATGCCGATTTGGGTTTATGGAAGAGGGGCGGCTGACCGACTGGCGAAGGCGAATGGTGTAAGATGGTATGGGCACGTGCTGCTGTGAAGGAAGGATGGGAGCATGTTTTAAAAAGGGCTTTTGCGTTTGAGGTGGGTGGTTTGAGGGGAAGAGGGGCCCGACCAAGAGGACATGGAGGAAGCACGTGGAGGAGGAGAGTAGGGAGGTTGGGTTGAGGATGGGGATGCATTGAATCGGGCGAAAGGGAAGAGGGAAGTAAGGGCGATTGCTACGAATGTGAGGTGACACCGGGCCACCCCGGTTGCGGGACAAACAAAACCGCGATTGAAAACTAAAACTTTGGTTTTACTACTACTACTACATTATTATCAAAGTTACAGCGTTCAGAAGTCGCAACAAATTGTCCAAGAACATCGGCAGTGCCCTTAACACTTTCTGAACTGGTAGTTATGTATCAAAGATTGTGTCACATAATGATAACTTTAAACCTCTCATTATAGAAATGAAAAAAAAGGAATTATAACAATGTTCTATCTTGGTTGCAATAATGCTAATATATATCAACAATATATAATAATAATTAATCATAATAATGATAATATGAAAATATTTAACAATAATAATAATTTATAATCATAATAATGGAAGAATAAAAATATATGATAATAATTAAATTAGTAATAATAATAATAATTAATGAATAATGAATGATGATCAAAATATAATTATAATAATAATAACAATAATAAGGTTTTAATGATTTATGATAATGCAATTAATCATTCCATTAATTGCAGATTCACTCAACCTTAAACATCAATTACAAATACTGATATGACATCCATAATTAGCCATCTAAGTCAATTTAAAACGTGACAGAAGAAAAATTTAGCTATAAACAAAATTGTGAAATTAAATCACTGCCAAAATTATTTTGTTATTTTCACTTTAATACTCGGAACCAAAGCATCGTTGCCGTATCAGCCGCTACACATCGCATACGAGGGACTTTTACAGTTGAGGCGAATGGGTAAGCGGGCCAGAAAGTTGCTGAATTTGACGGACTTGTGACTGCATCATTGCGCGATTATAAGGGATAATTCTGTATTGCGAGACTTCAAAAACCTTCCAAGTTACATTTTTCATGCACAAAAATCTTCAACAAAGCTATTCATACCAGATTTATAGAAAGTCCTCATCAATTTACTGCAGTTGGCAGTGTTTTTATGCAACATTTCACACACGTAACAGTACTCGTCAAAAATCTTTTAACTCTGTCAATATTTGACCTTTTTAAACCGGATGAAAGCATTTGACACAAGGTTTCAACCTTTCTACCCAAGTTTAAGTTATTTCAACTGGTTTTAGAGGTCTTTCTAATTACTTGTGCGATTGGCTTTTGACCCGCCTTAATTAGCGCTTCCGGGAGAGACAGCTCATGGTATCAACATAAAAATGGTCAAACGCTGCATGAGCGGTAAAAAGAAGCACCCTATAAATCACTTAAAACCTTTCTGAATGAAAGTAAACTATGCAGGAATCAGTAGATACAATGTCTAAGTTTATTTGGAGCCGATTTATATTCTTTGAAATGGGATATTATGTCTTTTGAAGCGATTTTTATGTGGACCTGTTTTTGTGTGTCACAAGAATATGAAATGTGATTACGGCGCTTATGTTGCGATTGCTAATTTTAATCAGTTTTAAGGGCAATACTTTGTTATTAATTATAAATGTATAATTTTAAACTGTAGTGTACCTTTTAAGGTATGTCCTGTTGTATTGTCTAGAATGGCGGTGCCAGACCTCTTTTTCTGGGGGGGGCAAGTGATTTTTTTGGGGGGGGGGGGGGGGGGGGGGGGGGGGCACCCAACATTTTTGATTTCTTGTCTGGACTTTTTATTTACATTTCTTTGCTTGTTTGATATTTTGATTAAATAAAAATAATTAAAGGATCAAGACAAGGAACTAGTTAAGAATTTAAAATGAAAGCATTAATTTCTAACTCAGAAAGGCTTTCATTTGGTCATTAGTCGTTACAATTTACCAGACCTAAACAGCAGGAGCCTAAGGCAGCCTCTATAATAGTTCCCCTGGTGCTGGGCTACCAAGAAGATTATCATTTCACTTATTATGTACATTATATACAGAAAGTTGTTTCAAAATACGGACAACCAAATGTTTTGGCGGACAACCAAAAAATTGCAATGTGGTTGTCCGTGGGACAACCACACTTTCCCCCTTAATTTGGACGCTGGACAAGACACTCCACATTGGGTGGGTCATGTCAATCAGGCTGCACCTGAGCTACGCGTACTGAGCTATCATTTAGGCATGGCATCCTGATTTAATTGTTTGTCTACCAACTGCCAAAGTTTGAAAACCTCCCGGAGAGCGTTTTTTTTTTTATTGTTTTTATCCTGTTGCTGTTTTAATTATTATTTCATTTGCACAAATGCAACATTTAAAGGGGAAATGGTGATTATAATAGTTCTCATCTTGATAGAAGGGCCTTCACCCCAAAACCCCATCTGTAAAGTTTCATTCCGATATTTCAATCCATTTCGATGAGAGCTAGAAACATGATTTTGTAAGCCCATAGAGTACTGTGTAAAATTAATATTGCTTGATCAAAATGGAGTACATTATCGCTCCTAACTTTCAAACCAAACATCCTTAGTCCTAAGATTTTACAGGGTAAATGAGAAAAATAGTAGCTTCTTCTGATACCAAAATATTGACCACTTCCGGTAAAATCTGGGGTTCTGGGAATCTGGGGACTTAAATTGTATCCAAACACAGTACTTATATAATATTGGATGGCTG
Source organism: Ophioderma brevispina (assembly GCA_023653785.1). Taxonomy (NCBI): domain Eukaryota; kingdom Metazoa; phylum Echinodermata; class Ophiuroidea; order Amphilepidida; family Ophiodermatidae; genus Ophioderma; species Ophioderma brevispina. Next base: position 23,888 of record JAMKCH010052404.1, read on the forward strand.
AGGTTGATAACAGAAAATATCGCCCGAGCCTAGATCAAATATCGGGCGAGTCGAAGACGAGCCTGATATTTTCTTGGCGAGGGCGATATTTTCTGTTATCAGCCAAAAAAAGCCATTCAATATTATTATTATTATTATGCAGGAAGAAGCTGACATGACAAAAATAGTTTTAAAATGGCTGCAAAACTAATAAAAAGGGGTATTTGTTTGACGAGTTGCATGACCGAATGCCCAATATTTTTGCATATTGTGCAGTATTGGGCGGTACGCGCTAATCGCGCTGTGGTATTGCACCACAGATGCATAATAATTTCAAATATGATCCAGCCAGAGATGGGTACAATGTCTGGCTGTTTTACACTGAATTCTGCAACTTGGTCCTTGTCTGTGCATTGTTGCTCCAACAGTGGGCAGACCAAGATGTTCCATTGTCTGAGACTGTGGTGCTGTTCTAACCACAGGTAGTGTCTTGATATGCTTCCAGGAAGCCCCATTTCTGTAAGGAAACATTAGATAGGGAAGTTGAGTGGCCCCGGGCATTGGCCTGCCTAAAAAAACCTTATAATCTGGGCTAAATACACATCAAATGCAGCCTCTGGGAATCTGCAGAGTGGTTGGAACTCGCACCATTCCACCATTATGTACTATGGAGAGGCCCCAGAATTCTTGAGCCAATGGCTTCCTGAGCATTTACGACTGGATCCTTGACTCAGGTGCTCCATCAAATCCCATGACTTTTTTGAAGTCCTTGTTCCAATTTAGTTAGTCACTCACCAGAGATCCTTTGTTCCATCATTTGTCCGCATCTGCAATGCTCTTGCAGAATATATCCCACTGTTTATGCCCTGTGTTACGCCAAATTCCTGTGATGCCAGAGATGTGTGATAGTGATGAGGTGATGTTACCGAACACATCACTCTGAACTGGTACTGGTTCAGTGTGAAGCCTTAATTGTTGTCATGCCAGTGCATTGACATCTTCAATATTTTTCAAATGCTTCTTGATGCTTTGATGGATTTTGATTAAACTTGCATTAAATGACTCCAAAGTTCAGTTGCTTAGAGCCAAATTTGGGCAAGATCGTGACAGGTTATTTATTACTCGTGGTATCTAAAACGGATATTTACAAAGGAAATGTTATTATCTCAAACATTCCCTCGTCAGCTGGGCGAGAGTCAAGCTTAGATGTTAAAGGGTGACCTGGAATCCTTTCGAGGAAATATACCTACTGTAAGGGAAACAATTGGAGGCTACGTTGCTAACAAAGAGAAGAGCTACCACTGATTATTTTATTCTCATGTGGTAGTGGTGCACGTGTACACAGGTACAAGGAAACCAATGCGGAGAGCAAGGTTGGAAGTGGCTGACATGTAGTAGGGATATGAAGGGCAACTCCACAACGTGAAACTCCGGACGTCCCCACTGGAATAATAGCAGAGATGTAAAATGTTATTTTGAAATATTATGAACCAGTGGGGAGGGAAGCAGGGAGGGAAAGAAAGGGGTGAGGCAGATTTATTACAACGGAGATGAAGCTGCATTGTTCGATCCCAGTTCATAGCCTGGACCTGTACCATGTGGAAGAATTCCTTAGCATAGTTCTGGGGCCAAAACCCCATTTTTACCTGAACCCGAAAGTAGCGTTTGCCCGCACCCAATTTTTTTTTGCTGTTTCGACATCCTGAAGGACCTACTGGATTGAGAAACTGAGGGGTGCCTAAATTGCACCCCTTAGATGTTGAAATATCAAGATGGGCCGCCAAGATGGTGGCGTTGCAGTCCTGTGGCGAAAGGGGTAAATGATCATCTTGTTCAAGTACTCCCTGACGGTGACACGAGAATACGTTGTATCCGGGTATAGGTTACACCACCTATGTGTATGATTTGTGCCTATATGCCTTGCAGGGAAAGAGGTTTGAGTTGGTACCAATGAGGATGAATACAACGATTGTCTCGACATAATAAGGGAAATTATTCTTAAGTATCGTGACACACACAATATGATCGTTTTTATGGGTGATCTCAATGCATCCATCACCTATGAGATCTTCCTAATTCTAGGGATAAGAAGCTATTGGCTTCGCAATGAAACTGGATTCCTCAAAACACAAATATACCTAAGGGGATACTTTTTCTGTGAATGGGGAGATACTCTCCACTCGAATGATATCCTCACTAATGACGTTAAAGGCCAGTAATATCCTGCGAGGGATATGAAAGTATTACACTGAAGTCTCAAGATGCATATCGTCCAAGCATCAGTAAGAGGTCAGATGGGACCCAACATAAGTTCAGTTGCCCAGGGGTAAGCAGAAGGTAAACGTAGACTTCCAAGCAGAAAATGCGATGGGATAACAGTGAACGTCCCGAATATGCGATCGACATGTGTACTGTCTTGAGTGATATCACCCAATAAGGTTGATCTTTCCTGGGGCCTAAGTAAGCTTACAAACTCCTTGTCAAGTGCATCTTATGAAAGTCTTCAAATCCCTATGAGTAAACAAAGGAAATTAAAAGGAGACTGGATATATGGAATTCCCTAGATTGCTGAATGTGGTAAGTGGGTAAAAGATATATGCAGAGTGGGTTTGCAAGCTGATCCCCCGACCCCAGAGCAGAATCATTAATCAGTCATCTCCGCAAAAGGAACACAGGCTAAAGCAAATTGAGAAGCGCAATAGACGCAACTAGGGCTATTTAGAATGGGGAAGCAAAATTAGTTTTTTTTTTTTTTTTACTGAGATTATGGGATGCCAAATTGGAAAATACAAGCTTCCATTCCCTTGTGAAAAAGCAACGTACTTCAACCTCAATCATTACTGACAAGCTTATATTGATGGGTGAAAGTATGGTATTGGAAGTTTGGGCATAGGGTTTACACAAACGATTTCAGAGATCTTAGCAAACACCAAAGGATGATGAAACGTGTTTATATGAGACTTCAGAATAACATCTTGAACTTAGAGTATTGCTTCTAGAACATCTTCACAGAACTAGTGAAACCAGTGGAGGTGACGAGTTTAAGTCATTTAACCTCTGAGGACATTAGGAAACTTATAACTTCTTTTGAAAATGGAAAAGCCAGGATGCAGATGCATCTCAAGATGAACACTGAAGTACAGGGAAAGGTGCTTTGGAGGATGAACTAAGATTATCAACTACATGCCTTTTTACAAAGCAGGTTCCGCACCTTATGTATGGTCATCTTACTCCGATTTCTTAACAAAGCAGAAAGAAGAAAGTAGTTATACGGACCCAAGCTCTTATCGTGTGGAATAACAGTTACATCAACAATTGGCAAGCTCCTTGAAAAAGCATGGCTGCTTACAGTCCAAGAATCTTTGAGCCAACCAGAATCCGCTTCAGAGATGGCTTCACGTCCGGCTTGCTCATCAATAATGCGGCTCTGACTATGGTAGCCGACATTGTAGAAGCCAAGAGTGCGGAAAGACCTTTTGTAGGTTACATGTAGAGCCTCAAAGGCAGTTGAAGTAGTAAGACATCATGACATCCTCTCTGACGAAATGCATAATATGTATATCAGTGGCAGACCTTGGATCACATTTTAGTATGTATAATGAACCATCAACATCTGTTTTAAAGGAAAGGTTTATGCTGACCCATGTATTTAGTGTTGCACAGGGTGTGAGTTCAGCGGTGGAGTCTCTTATGCCTCAAGTGATAATGGCTATAGCAAATTCGCTACTTAATTACTCTTGATGGATACAACAGGGCCATCGAATGGATCATAAAATGTTCCAGCACCCCACTGTGCAGATGATTAGGCTGTCTCTTAGCAATCAAATCATACGGCATGATGGTCAAATGGCACTCAATATTGTGGAGATTATACAAGAGTCATCGATATATGACAATTGCTAGGAGAGTGCAAACAATTCGGCGTAACACCACTATTCAGTCTCCCACGATCAATTAATGATGATGACATACCATACCATGCACAAGCGATCCACTTGGTGTTGTGAGAGAAACTATCAACCAACACTGAACAGTGCTGAAACGTATACCGATGGCAGAAGAACCATCTATGCTTTAATGGGGGCGGGGTTGCATGGTTTAAAAATGGTTCTTTACATGGCGATCTCATACCAAATTTGGCTTGTGTATGTTATACCCAGACTGCTATTTGGGATGGAAGTTACAGCACATACGAAATCTGATTGCTAGCAAAACGGAGGATATCAGGGGAAAATACTACGACAACTGCAATTTCTTCCGGAATCTCCAACTCCAGCAATGCCGCCTGTATATGGGATTTGCTTGGTGCTAAACCTATCACTGCCATTATCGAGCAGCCTTGATGATATTGGATGGCAGCATTCTGGTAGTGAATATCTCATGGGAGAATGATATCGCCCAGCGGCAATTGGCACAGTTCAAAAATCAAAATCAACACAAACATTAATAGGAAGAGCTGGTTCATCAAGGTTAGAAATTTACTCATCAAATATGATCTTCCTTCAATATATGATCTTATCAAGCCACTCCTAATCAAGTTGAATGGAAAAGAATATGGTTCTGTAGCTGTAAAACTCTATTGGGTTAGGGAAATATGTGATGATGCCAAAGATAAATCCACGCTTCGGTTCCTCAACTTAAATAATTTTTAAGTTTGGATTCCTCATCCAGTGTGGAAGACACTCAGTACGAACCACGGGAAGTTGATAAGAGCTACCATTAAAGCTCGGTCTAAACTGGTACTTATCTTCTTCAAGGCAATCGGTTCAAGATTTAAATCAAATGAGGTTAATCCTACCTGTCCTTTGTGCCATGTAGAGCCAGGAAAGACCGTATTGCATTTTGTTGGATGATGTAGCGAGCTGGAGGGTAGTCGCCCAATATTAATTGTGATGCATTCATAAGCTTCTAGGTAGAATCTTCTCACGGAATGCTGTGGACCTTATATTCAACGATAAGTGTGTCCTGTTACAAATAATCAGGGATTGTACCCATACATCACTAGACAAGCTCAATTTGATTCCCAGAATTGCTTCACTCTACAAAGAAATCGAGCCGGAACAAGTGCCTTGTTATAGCATTCATACACGGAAGGTTTGGTCTTCCTGAGTAGTCAGATAAGTATTAATTATCCAACATATCTACATTTGAGTATTTCTATTTGCATATAAATTTATAGTATCCTAGCTAATAAATACATTATTATTCACTCATTACTCATCACATGCTTGGAAAATGGGCATTCTCGTAAATGCTTTGCAGTGAACTACAATTAAGAACTTGTATAGTTATGAAACTATGAAAGTCGTAGTGCGAACTCATGAATATGTCAGCTTTATATGGGGGCTGGGCATTTGCAAGCTATAAGTCTTTCCTTAGAACTATACATGTTGCTCGTATGGCTCTGATTTTTAAGTCGCCAGACGAACTATTTAACAAGGATGTCTATTTATGGAAGATGCATGCAAAAACAGTCATATTTTATGAACTTATAACATGGTTGTCCTTCCTATTTTGTGTGACTATTCTTCGTGAGTGGGTCAACGTTTTTGATTGTATGGTGGGCGGGGATAATGAATCAAACAACGATGCATCGTTTATGTGTAATCGGTCTCATCTCCACCTTTAAGGTGGTGCGCCTGAATTAAAAGGCGGGAACTCCAGCAAGCAAGCAAGCAAGATGGCCGCCACCAGAAAAAATTAGCACATAAAATCAGCTTCTAAAGCAGCTATAAGGATGATTCTCGTGTCTTTGTATGGTTTTATGGTGTCAGTGAATCAAATTGTAATTCTTTTTTAACACTAAATTTACCGATACCAGAAATCCAAGAGGCCGCCAAGATGCCGAAAAGCCAGCATATAATAGGTAGCAATAGCTTCATGTTTTTTAAAAGCCAGCTTATAACCCGATGTGAGTCATGTATTTGTAGGGTTTTGGGTATGTCAGTCAGTGAATTCAAATTGTACTTCTTTTAAACTAAAGTCTTCCCATACTCGAAATCCCAGATGAGCCGCCAAGATGGACGGCAACCACATAATTATAAGTAGAAATAGACTCAGCTTCTCAGCTAATACAAGTGATGATTAGTGTTGGTATAGGGTTTTTGGGTCAAAAGAATTCAAATTTGTCTCTTTAAATACTTAAGCCTTCAGCAAACCGAAATCCAAGATGGCTGCCCAAAATGCCAAAAAATGGATGCCACAACATTTGCTTAGCTGTATTCTCAGCTCAGAAGTACATAAGGTTATGGGTTTAGTGTCTTCAATTAGATTTTAATGGTCGACGGTTCAATCGTTATCATATTTAATTGACTTCGGGAAACTCAGGGCTGCTTAGCACAAATCTTTACAAAAGAGAGCTCCAAGAATTGCAGTGAGCCTCTCAATCCTGCTCCCATCCAAACTGTTGAGCGATATCGTTTGGTAGGGATAGCCCATGATGTGGTGAATGCTCTAGATAAGCAGTTGCTATAGGAGTTAGGAAAATGAAGGAATATGAATTTGAGTTTGCCAGATGGGGTTTAATGAGTTCAACATAAAACCAACGTGGGGGTGACGAATGGATTAAGCAAGAAGCAAATTAAAAGGATTCGTTTGCTTGCAAAAACACAAAACTAATCTTTTCCAGAGTTTGAGGTTTGATGAATCACTCACTGGGATGAAATTCACAGTGAGGATTCAACACTGTGGATGTTAAAGAAAATCTTTTGTTACGCGTATGCCAATACCACTTCCATGGTTTGAGGATAATGGTGATATGAGGATAACAAAGACGAGAGGCGACAAATGAGAAAAAAGCTCAGATTTGAGCAGTCCAGCCCGACCAAAAAGTCATTCGAATAGACGGATGTGGTTTATCTCTGGATTATCCACAGGCCAGTATACATGGAAAAAGTACAGAATGGGTCGGGTGCTCATGTCATCAAAAAAGCTTAGCAAAGCAGATGTCTACCTGATCATTGTCGAGTACTTTGAGTTTAGTTATTAAGGGTGCAAACAAAGAGCGGCGCGCGGAAAAGCAGGTCATGTAGACCAGCACCAACTTAGCATTTTAAGTTGCCCTCCTTCCACACAGGCAAGTCATTCTTAAATGTCAAAAACACAAAAACATAAGTACCGCTAGCGACATCATTTTGTCAAAACCGGCTTGCCTAACAGCCAAACTGCAATGTGGTTCTCCATACGACTGCGGATCACGTTCTCAATTCAATAGTGCTCTACCTTTCGTCACCGGTGGCATAGACCATCTCAACACCCCACCAATCAACAGTGTGACTTGCTCCATGTCTACAACATATTTAGCTGCCTGCTTCATACGCAAGAAGAAGGAACAACACGCCTGGGCGGTGAAAGTTCTTCAATAACAGCGCACAGAGTACATCGATGGAGAACAGGATCTTTATTTGCGTAGAAAGTAATCTTTCCCTAGAGGCATCCGTATTGGAGGCCTGAGCTTTCGACACTCTTGTGAATGCCATCATCAGAGCTAACTAAACAGTCATGATATACACCAGTAAACAAAGGGAGAAGAGAACAATAAGAGATGAGTAAAGGATACCACTAGAGTAATTATAGTTTCCGGTTCATTGTTTGAGAGGCATCCTTGGAGTAGTCTACCCCATCAGGAGGAATTTCTGCTCCTTTACCCTATGAAGTTGTTAGGGGGAGCTTGATGGTAGGGGAAGGACTGATGAGTCTCAGTTCAATTAGTTTCCTGTCCAGAATTTTTAGTCTTGTCCCATCAGGTTAGTGGTCATTCCACACATTTTCGGCGATAGCCGATTTTTTTTGGGGGTTGCCCGTCGGAGCGCTTTCTGGTGTTCGCCGGTTCTCTTTTTCAATGATGATGCGGCGGGTCTGCCGGTTTTTTCACCAATTTGCATTTGTCACATGATCCCTAAGGGAATAGAGTAGATTAACTCCAGGTTGGATTGGAGTCCTGGGGAAACAGGGTCGGTAGGGTGTATAGTTGTGGTGTCGTAGAGTGTTAGTCTGTAAAATTACAACCCGTAGATTCTTCTTGTTTCGGCTATTTGCTCTCCGACCTACAGCATAACCAAGGAGATTGACTACACACTCAACCTCTGACGGAACAGACCAGAATCATGTAAAAGACACGAGGGATTTCGCTACGGTTCAGATATACTCGAACCTCAAAGACTCAGAGGAATATGCTAGTATCTTTTTTTTTTGATTTGTAGAATCGCTATTCACATCGGGTCCTCTGAAGGAAGCCATCGCCATTTACATGCGACCGTATCAAAGATGGCGTGACACTGATTGACAGGACCATCATCTCGCATCGCTGACGTGAAAAGATGTGGGTTTGGGGGGACTAAAACATACTTATAGTGAGGCGAAACCTTATACTCCAGAACTGATGGGCTAACGATGGGTGCTTTAGTTTTCCCACCAATGGCTAACTGTTTATGAGTCCTTGTTAGCAGGAAGCCCTCTGCTGACTGCATAAACCCACTTGAACACCTCAACAGTCTCGCAAGGAGGTCTCAAATTTCACCGTGAGAGTGAGAACATACGGACAGATCGCTTTCCTCGATGTTTTGTTAAGATGAAACCTGACTTATTCTTGACACGACTGTCAATCGCCCCCCAAGAAGACCCACGCCAACCATATACTGAATGAATCGCGTGTATAGTATGAATTGAGCACCTTTACCATCTAAACTTGGTTTTTGCCCACTTAGATTCCCTTTTATGAAATTTCTCATCATTATATTGAACGGTTTGCCAATAAGACCACCGTATTAAGAAAATGTGCATCACCTTATATTTGAACGTTTTGACCAAATTTTATAGACTAACCGGTCATTACAACTTTTCCAGCATTTTCATAGTCGAACGCTTTTGTCAAATATCAAATACCCATATTATGCAAACTGAACGAAATCGTGTATTGTAATTGGCATTTTGCCAACTTTAGACTACACGATCATGACAATACTTGGGTAATTTTCAGAGTTGAGACATGTGCAAATTCGAAAAACCGTATGATGACAATATGTACATCATCACCATATACTTGAATGCTTTGTTACCTCACAGTAAAACTAAATGTTCGTTTGTGCAATATATTCACAGTTAAACTGCGACGACCTGCTAACTTAAGACTACCATTTGTCAACTCAGTCATATGACTATGTGAATGCTTTGCCAAATTGAGACAAACTATTATAAACTTGTTGCATTCGTATTCAAAGTTATGCCATTACCAAACTCTCACTTTAGGTGAAAGAAACACGGGTAATGCTTTCAACGAGCGAAATTTGAATATTGATACCCATAATCCTATAGAAAGACACCACAATAGACAATCGTATTTGCGCAAGAGCTGAGACATGCTTAATTTAATATGTGTTGTGATGGCGGCAATCTTTGATGTTCGGTATAGGAAAGACTTTAATGTTAAAAAGAAGTACCAATTTGAATTCATTTGACACCAATAAGTAACCCTTACAAGAAACAAGATATCATGCTTATATCTGCTTTAAAAGACGAGCTATTGATATAATTATTTGTTGGGTGCGGCCCAATCTTGGATTTCAGTATAGGAATTATTGGTATTTCAATAGTACACATTTGAATTCAGTGACACCCAAACAATACAAAAGAGCACTAAATTATCTTTATAGTGCTTAGAAGCGGAGTTTTATTGCTAATTTGATGTGGTGGCGGCGATTTTGGCGCCATCCTGGAATTATTTCAAAATGCGTCCAAGGGTGCAATTGGCACCCCTCAGTTTCCCAATCAGTAGTCTCGGATATCGAACAGCCAATAAAAATAATGTTGCGGACGCTACGCATTGGGTTTTAGTTTTGGACCCAGACTACAGCCAAAATCAGGTGTAGAATAAAGCGGCCACATTTATGTCTAGACTAGAGTGGATTAATCGTGGTACAGGACAGTGAGACTCGGAGCTAGATTGAAAACGATGCTGGTGCTAGGCGTGGATTGCCATGGACACAAAATATAGGTGCTGCTGAGGTTTACAGGTGCCGAGCGATTGGATCTCGCCCGGCCAGGGTAGGCGCAAGGTGGTGCTTGGAGCACTTGGACGGGGTTGGACTTCCGGTGGTGTGAAGTCTGAGCAAAAAAAGAGAGGAGAGAAGTCCCTCGAACGAGGAGCAGGCGGAAGAGGCTTCGAGGCGAAAAGGTTGACAGGAGTGCTGATGCGAACTCGTTGTAGGAGGAGTGCCATTTCAGGGCGGGGGTAGGATGATTACTTGTAGGCCGTTGGACGGGGTTGGAGTGCTGGTACGAAGTCTGAACAGTGAGGCCAGCCGCCACTTGAAGGTAGTAGAACCTACGTAGAGGAGCTCAAAGCACTGATGGGGTTGGAGTGCCTGATGTGTGAAGTTCTGGAGCGATAGGAGTACAACTCAGAGTTTGAGAAGGACGCAGAGGAGCTCCAGCGCTTGGCTTGGCAGGAGCGCTGGTGAGATATTCGTTGCAGGGGAGTGCCAGTTCATTTAGAGTCAGTTTAGGATGAGAAGGAGGAGATTGGAGCGCTTGGGCATGTTGGAGTTTCGGTGCAGTTTGTTAGAGTCCGAGGAGCACCACTCGGATGGAGCTTTAGGGAGCAAGACAGAATGAGCTCAGAGTACTTGGACAGGGTTGGAACACCGGTTTGGTGTGAAGTCAGTGTAGGATGAACACCACCCCCACAACGTAGCAGAGCGAGGCAGAAGAGCCGGAGCAATGGACAGGGTTTGGAGGTGCCAAGTGAAATCTGGAGTCGGAAGAGTACCAATCAGCCCAGATTTTGTAGGAGCGAGGTGTGAAGGAGCTCGGCACTTGGAACGGGTTGCAATGCCGCTGGGAATTAGTTTGGTACTTGGCCATGTTACAGTTACAATTAGAAAAATGGACCCGCTTATTTTAAGATAATTTGTTACGTCATAAGCACGATTATTTCCCTTACTTTTCCTTCGATCACAATGAAATATTTATATTATTCAATATATGTAAAACTTATTTTCTGCGGTGCCTTTTATCTTCTTGCAACGTACGGTTCGTCTACTTTCTTGCCTCTCTTTAAATTGACTGATACATCTTTTAACCTTGTTATTCTCCCTGACCCATGTGCTTTCTTCGAGTTAAATCCCTCACTGCCCAGAAGAAAATAATTTACAGGCAGTTAAATAACAACAGCCAGGATCCCACAACAAATCGACAGTAGGTCCACGAGAGTGGGGTCACGAAGCCAATCACAGGCGCAAGCGCGCGAGATAGGATGACGCCTAGAAACCCCGAATCAGCCCAGTAATAACAGAAATACTGTTCTGGATTGGTACAAAAAACCCAGCATCTATTAGGTCGACACCTACCGAGATTGAGAAATATCCTGGTTACTTGTTCATAATTGATTATGCAATTATAAGGCCTATTTTCTACCTTTCTCACCATGAACATAATCATTCAATATTAGTAATGTAACCTTCCGCATACCCAACATTACAGGATAAGGCTACATGTGATAACTTTTATATGAAAACCATCAAACTTACTCACTATAACTGCTACATTCAAAAACAGATGTCACATACAACATATGGAGAATAGAAAAAAAATCAACCCCGTAGTAACCCAACTGATACGGTGCGTAATTGATTACCTGACCTCAAAAAAAGATGAAAAAACCTCTAGTGCCACTCTTTAAAATAAGATCGTATAGCTCAAAACATGATTAAGGCGCCATATTGGTGACCTTATGGCAGCCCATTTGTATCTGACCATGAGGTAAGCTTCAATTGTTTAATGATTGATTGAATCGGATAACTCAACGCCTTTAAAAATGGGTAACTTACACAACAAACACCATTCTAAGTTAAGTATTAAGTACCCTAGTGCTCCAAACAATGATTGGTCCATCATGTGAACTCTGGCAGCCCATTGATGGACATGACATAAGCCCTCATTGGTTATGTAAATTAGTTTGAATGGATTCTTGGACCTCAAAGCGGTGACTATACACAGAAACCCCATATAAATAAGTATTTGTACTCGCTCGTCCCAAACTTGACTTTGCGCAAAATTTGGGACCTTCTTGGCAGCCATCTTTAATTGACCATAAAGTAAGCTGTCAAATGGTCATGTAATTGGTCTTAATGAATTCCGTGCCCTCAAAAACATATGATTAGATACCAAAATCATCCGTCTAGGTCGAATATGAACAAAATTTAAGCTGAAAATGGGTATTGGCGGCCATCTTGGATTTATGCAAATAAGAAGTTGTCCACACATTGCCTTAGTTATCCTTCGAGGTTACATGTGTTTAAAACATATAAATATAGTTTTAAACTACCTCAACATGCAAGTAAGTAGCATATTTGTATCGCCAGAATCGCTATTTAAATTTTGGCAGCCATTTTGGAAATTGTCGGCCATCTTGACCTGGACTTCGAAAAATTGGCACCTACCTTTAATATGCTTCTGTGTGACCCAAACAACAAGTGTGTCAAGTTAAGTTTGGTGCTTTAATCCAGTGGGTCACAATTTTTTAACTATGCTACTGGACCTCTGCTACTGGACTATGAGGCATAAGGGGTATTAAGGAGTTTGAGGTCAAAGGTCATCTGCAGGCCAATTGTGTAAACACAATCTAATGCGTGTTGTTGTCTGGATGCATTTTGATGAAAGTTGCATCAATTGACTCTTAGGTAGTAAGACTTTAAGGCAATAGTAAGGAATTTGAGGTCAAAGGTCATCTAAAGGTCAATTGAGATAATTGTGTAAACACTTCAAAATGTGTCTTGTCTTGCATTGAAATTGTTGGGCATTCATCAAAGTTTCTCAAAATAATTAAACTCGCTTAACTTGCCTCATTGTTTTTCAGCCATCTTGAACTCGGGCGGAAATGCAGCAGATGCAGCTGTAGCTGTTGCCGCTGCCCTCAACGTCACTCAACCTTGCTCCAATGGGATTGGCGGAGACTGTTTTTGTCTGTTTTATGATTCCAAGACAAAAACAGTGAAAGGCATCAATGGAAGGTAGGGTTGAGAGACCCCTGGAAGGGTCAGTTTGACAAGTAATTAATGGTTCAAGATAATAATGAAATTTAGAAGCATCAAATTGATCAATCAAAATTCAACCGTGGGCAGGGGAGGGCGGCCAAGAAATCCCAATTTCAGACGTCGCCATTGGTTTCACACGTAAAAGCAAAATCTTGACAAAAAATTCTGAATTTTTATATGTTGTTAAGGAATATTTTCTTATTCCAAAACCATTGGAGTTGAAGAATCAACTCCACTGGAAGGGTTATTTCTGAATTTTTTTGCATGAATAACGAACGAGGACGAGGTCGTATGTGGGTCATAGGAACACCCATGACCGACATCAAAGCACCCAAATTAGTTTGTGGTTTGCACTCTGTATTGCTGTAATTTCTTTTGACAATTTTGGTGAGTTGCTATAATGAATGAGGCTTGGCCGCCACCGCCTGACCGTGGGCTGATGTATTGAAATTCAGTGATTCAGTTGAAGAAAATTGTTTTTTCTGATTTGGATAAATGACAATGACAACTTCAACAAACTTACTCCCTGCATAATAAAGTCTTTTTCGGTCGTCCAATAGGAAATACTGATGGCTGCATGACCGTGTGTCACTCTGCGGGCGTCCGCCCGTGAACAAATTATCTGGAGATCTATACGTCACATAGGGCTGAAACTGTGAAGGGTGCTGGGGCTACCTATTCTCGAACTGATTTGCTTTACATTCTACGTCGGTCCGGTAAGTACGTATATCCTGTTTCTAAATTGAAAAAAAGTTTGTAGGAAAAGGGATGCGGCCCTTAGCGATTTGCGTGTTCACTTTTCGCGTCTTGCTAGCACCGATAAGTAAAAACCCGACAAAACGTTTCAATTTTCTGCTAGCTGCTATAGGTTCAGTACCCAATTACGATACCTATCAAACAACACAAAGTAGGCCTGGACCCTCTGATGCAAAATCTCCATAGAACCCCTTCGTTTTCCAGAGAATATTTGAGATTTAGTTCTTTGCATACATTCGCTATGACGGACTGATAACGTTAATCTCTCACGCCTTACTATTTAGATAATATCTTCGCAGTCTGTGACACCGACTAACACACTTCCGGACCGCCATAATTTACATCAGTATATTCTAGGTACCTACTGTGCATAATTAAGCAGATTTGAACCTATTTTGCATGATTTTCATGACAACTTTTGTGAACAAAATATCTGGTGACAAGGTTACGTCACAAGGGCTGAACTTGGTGGAAGGGAGCGGGGGCAGGGTGATTGTCCAGGGTTGTGGTTGGTGTGTTTGTGGTCTTGGGTATGGGGTGTGGTCCAGGGGTATGGGGTGTGGTTGGGGCTATTGGAGTTTTTTTGGGGGGGTTACGGGGTATGGGGGTGGGGGTTCGGGGGGAGGGAGGTGTGTGGTCGTGGTACCCTTATGGGGATGTGTCCAGAAGGTATGGTACGGGGGTAGGGGGTGGGTTATGGGTGGTGTGGTCAGGGTATTGGGTTTGGTAGGGCGGGTATGGGTTGTGGTCTGGGTGTTATGAGATTGGTCCATAGGGGGTGTGCTCGGGGGTATGGGGTGTGGTCGGGGGGTATTGCATAGGGCTGATATTGTTAGGGTGTGGTGGTGTGTGGTCAGTTGATAGTGGGGTGTGGTATGCGGATATGGGGTGTGGTCTGGTAGCATGCCTGAAAAAGTGGGGAATTGGGAATGTTCCTTCCCAGGAAACTTTTCTATTTGACCTTAACAATAAAGAAATACATAAGAATTAAAGGGACAATTTTGAAATCTTCTTGGAGGGAAATTTTGCTATCTTAGAGGGGCAATTTTGATCATATCCCGGGAATTTTGCATTTTTTACAGCCCTGTGGTCGAGTATGGGTTGTTTGCATCGACAGGGTATTGGGGTGTTGTGGTCTGTGGGTGATTGGGTGTGGTCGGGGTATGGCGGGTTTGTGGTCAGGGACATGGGGTGTGGTCGGGGAAAATGGGGTATGGTCGGGGGCATTGGGGGTTGTGGTTCCGGGGTAGGGAGCTGTGGTCCTAGGGGGTTGTGGTCGGAGGTATGGGGGTGTGGGTAGGGATTGCATAGGGCTGTGTGTGGGTCCGGTGATATGGGGTGTGGGCTGGTGATATGGGGTGTGGTCTGGCGGATAAGGGATGTGGTTGTGGAAGTATGGGTTTGTTGCCCAGGCATGGGGTGTGGTCTGGGGTGGAGGTGTGGATGGGGATGGTGGTCCGTTGGTATGGGGGTGATTGGTCGGGGTATGGGGTGTCGTACGGGGGTATGAGATGTGGTCTGGGGTGTGGCTTGCGGGGGGGGTATGGGGTGTGTTCGAGGGTATTGCATAGGCTAACCCCTGGTGAGGTGTGGTGTGTGGTGGGGTATGTGATCTGGGGAATATGGGAGATGTGGGTCTTGGGAGTATGGGGGTGCCAAGGGTATGGGGTTGCCGTCTGTGGTTCTGAGGGTGATCGTGGGTATGGTTCAGGGGGGATAGGGTATGGGGTGTGTGTGACTGTGGGTAGGGGTGTGTGGTCCGTGGGTATAGGGTGTGGTCTGGGGGTTGTGGAGGTGTTTTGTCCGAGGTATGGGGTGTGGTCCGGGTAATGGAGATGTAGTTCCCAGGGGGTGTGGTCAGAGGTATGGGATGTGGTGGGTATTGCATAGGGCTAGTAGCACTCGAGGGTGTGGTGTGTGGTCCAGTTGATATGGGGTGTGAGTCGGATATAGGGGGGTGTGGTCTTGGAAGTATGGAATATGGGTGTTGCCCAGGGTGTGGTCTGTGGGTGTGAGGGTGTTGTCCTGAGGTATGGTTCGGGGGTATGATCCGGAGGTATGGGGGGTGGTCTGGGGTTATGGAATGTGGCCGGGGGTAGGGTGTGGTCTGGTGGTAGGGTTGTGGTAAGGGGTATGGAGTGTGGTTGGGGGTATGGGGGTGTGGTCCGGGGTATGGGGTGTGGTACGGGGGTTTATGGAAGATTGGTCCAGGGGTATTGGGAAGATGGGTCCAGGGGTATAGGATGTGCCTGGGTATGAGATGTGGTCCGTAGGGGGTTGGTCAGGGGGTGGTATAGGGTGTGGTTGGGGAATTGCATAGGGCTGCCAATTGTGAGGGTGTGGTGTGTGGTCCAGTAATGTGGGGGGGTGTGGTCTGGGGATTTGGGGTGTGGTCTTGGAAGCAGTATTGGTGTTGCCCAGGGTATTGGGGTGTGGTCATGTGGTGTGTGGTGTGTCCATGGGTATGGGGTGTGGTCCAGGGTGTCAGAGGTGTAGTCTGGAGGTATTGGAGGTGTGGTTTGGGTATGGGGGGTTGTGGTACAGGGGGTGGGGGGTGGGGTCCAGGGTATGGGATGTGGGCCGGGGGTGAGGTGTTGTCGGGGGTGTTGGTCCTGGGGGTATGGTTGTGTGGTCCGGGGGTATGTGGTCCCGGGGTTGCGGGTGTGGTGGGGGAGTGGTACTATTTGGACATCACTTAGGGGATTCTTTGGTTGAGAACCTTAAAATTATATCAGCCGGACTATTGGGACTGCCGTGACTATTTTTGTCTAAGTTTCAAAAAGTATTGAAGATCTTTCAAAATCAGATTGTAATTGGAACCAAACCAGAAAGTCTGTGCATCAGAGGAGATCCGGTTATAGGAATAACTCATGTTTTGTTCATCATTTTAGGTTGATTTGTCTGCCCGGCTTGCCTGTCAGCCCAGGGCTAGTGACAACATTCATTGTGTGTTAATTGGCATGCTTTTTGAGTTGCAAAGCAAGCTCCTATAAATCGCCAAGAAACTCTGTTAGTGTGTGTGTTCGTGTGTTCGTTCATTACGCACATTAACATGATGTATCCATTGATGCTCAGTTTACAGCTGTCCCGGTAATTTATTTCAAATTGGCACAAACGCGCTTATTTTCACTGATTACCAATACTAAAAAATGAGCAAGTTAGTGGACGCTGTTTCGGACCTACCAAGGTCAAAGTTCCTAATAAATACCCGAGGTATTAATCAAAAATATTAGAACTGTGCAATATTACTGTGATAAAACATCACACTTGTCGTAGCGATTCATACCGCCATTTTGGGAAATTGATTCTGTTTGATCTTTGCAACGGTAAACTTTCTGAACAAAACAAATACCTGACTATGTGAGGTGAATCCGGCCATCCTCATTCGCGGGGACAAACCGGATTCAAAACTTTGGATTTACTACTCTACTTACTATTATATGGTAATATGTCACACAGGAGCTCTATGCTTTAAGATGGAGATTTAAGATTATTTCAATTTTTTTCTTTTTCCCCAGTGGAAGAGCGCCCTCTCTACTGAGTTTAGAATTGTTGAAGGAGAGAGGATACAGTCAAGATAATCCACTACCCAATACTCACGCCCTCAACATCACTGTACCAGGAGCAGCAGCAGGATGGATAGATACCTTTGAAAAATTTGGCTCTGGAAAGGTTTGTGGAAGATATTTTAGATTGAGTATTTATCCCCTAGCCTACATTGCTATAGAGGGTTCCTATGTTTCAGATTATTAGCCATTTTTGAGGGTCAAACAATACACTCACCTGTATGCGATATATCTTTCCATATGGTGTCGAGGTATAAGAAGGCTACAAGCTGTCACTAGCATAATATGTATTGACAGCTCATCGTAGCTATGCTATCTTAATAATATTATCGCTTTATTCCATAAAGCTTATGTAGGATTAAAATCAACCTTTGCTCTACATAGTATTGCGTAGTACGGTGCAAGGCATGGCATGTTTATTTCCATGTCAACATGGATTGATAATGAATCATCAAAGTTAAGCTCCTGTACAAACTTAAAAAGGAAGAGCTGTTGAAGTAGTTCATAAATCACTTCTACCTCAAAGATGGCTATAATCTGAAACATGGGCACTCTATAATGTCATCATCTGCCAATCCCTAATACAAGCAAGAAGCATTGGTCCAATTAGAATCAAATTTAAAACCAAGAATGATATAAAATTGGATGGATTTGAGCACAATACTCCAAGTAATTGGTTGAGCTATGAGTTTTTAAAAAATTGTGCGAGTCGCACAGCGACGGGCACAATTCTTTTAAAACTCATAGCGAGACCAATTACTTGGGAGTATTGTGAGAAAAAATCCATCCAATTTTATCATTATTTTGTTTTCAGAATCCTGTGTCCTTTATTACTATACACATTTCATTTTGAAATGTAAATATGCACAACCATGCAGAAACTAGGAACCAGACACCCTACACTTGAGTCCTGGCACCAAACAACTAGCACCCAACTAGACACCCAAAAACTGACACCAGACATCCTACACCCAACACCTGACCCTTAAGGGGGCATCTACCCTCAATCCTTTGTGGAGCAAGAATTTCTGAGTTTTCTTAATTTCTGAATTTTCACTACTTTCACCTCTATTTTACTTTTTATTTGGTGAAAATCGGACATTCCGTTCCGATGCTACAGTTGATCAAAGTGCATTGTACCACGCAAGTAAATACTATTTCTTATGTTTCTTATTGTTTTTCAAGCAGCTATATTTACTTTTTATCTTATTGTTTTTCAAGCAGTGATATTTAAGAAAATGCCAAAATAAATTAATTTTGGCTAATTATGTTGATTATTTCCTGATATTTTGTATTTATAATTTAGTATAATTAATGTAGATAATAAATTTGACATTTTCAAATCAAAACTGCAATACATTTTATAAATAAAATTAATTAAGTGTTTCTAAAACTTAATTGCCCTATATCTTTTTTTGCAATTTTCGGCAACTTGGAAATTTGCCCCCCCCCAAATTTTGGCACTTCCGAATGGTGTATGACCACCAAAATTGGCACAAATGTAGGTTTTATAATGCTCTACAACTTAATGGGAGGGATTTTTGATATCTGTCTTACTTTTTGATTTATAAGCCTTCAAAGTCAAATCCAGCAAGAAAACTTGAATTTTTTCAAGAAATCGGTTGCCATGGCAACACAGGGATTAAAATTGAAAATGTCTCCGCATTAAATTGCACAGCTTGACCCATGTAACTTACCTGGATAGCAGACAACTGGTAAAAAAAACCCTATTAGTACTAATTTTGGGGGGCAAAATGTGCAATTTTGCTTTACCCAAATTCAACACATTTGACTTTTGGCCCCAGATCATTTGCATATGAGTATCGGAATTTACAAATAAATATAATTTTCTGAAACCAGTCAATATGCTTTGTAATGATATATAACAAGCCATACTTCCAACATTTCAACTACTTCTACCCTGCTTTTCAAAATAACACCTCAAAGTGAGGGTAAATGCCCCCTTAACATTTGACGCCCAACATCTGACACCAAACATGACACCTGATATCTAACACCCAACAGACACCCAACATCAGGACATAATATCTGACACCTGAACCTGACGCCCGACATTTGACCCCTGACACCCAACACTCAACTGACACCAAACATCTGACACCCATCTGACACCCAACATGTCAACACCCAACATTTGACACTCAAAATGACACCCAACACCTGGCACCAAATTCCTGACACTTGACATTTGACACCTGACACCCGACATTGATAATCAACATCTGACACCCGACATTGATAATCAACATCTGACACCCGACATTGATAACCGACATCTGACACCCGATATTTGATAATCGACATCTGACACCCGACATTGATAATCGACATCTGGTACCCAACACTCGACACCCAACATATCACTCCTGACACCAACATCTGACACTTAACACCCAACACCATTTGACACTCATCATGACACCCAACAGCTGGCACCAAATACCGGACACTTGACCTGACACCAAACCCAAAACCTTATACCTGACACCAACATCCAATTCCTGACACCTACATCCAATTCTTGACACCTGAGACCAGCCATCTGACACCAGAGACCAGACATCTGACACCGACACTATGCACCACTTCATTCTCGACCTGACACCACAAACCAATTACCACCAGCAACCAGAAAGTACCATGAAATAAAACAAGACATCAAGACCAAAACTCATGGAACCTCCCTTCCAAGAAATGAAACAATCCTAAACTATTTCAACCAATCATCAGCCTCCATCAGCCAACTGTCCAATGAATCAAAATAATTGGACAGCACAATTACTTCGCTAGCGTGACATGAGCCAATTCACTCTACTGGCTGTTTCAACTGTGTACAAAGATATAGGGATGGACGATTATGAAAACAAATAATGCTTGTAATTGCTCCAATATATCTGACCCCTGGTCAGGAAATAAGAATCAGTAGTCTAGTGGGTTAGAAGGGGTGTTCGTGCACCCCACCGGAAATAAACTTCTAATCAAGGTCACTATATCAGAAAAAATGCGTAGAAAACGATTAGCTATGTTAAAAAATCACAAATTGTTCCCACGTTCAATTTTTATGCAAATTTATGGCAAAATTAGTATCGCCACATCGAGAAAAAATACAATTTTCATATATCTCAGCCAATACCTTTGATAAATGAACAAATGAGGTGACCGGGCTTATGTTTTGAGGGTCAAGATCAAGATGGAACCATTTCAAAAACCACGAGTTCCACGATGAAGTAATATGAAATTAGGGTCTCGACATTAGCTAGAAATTACAATTTTCTATATATCTCACCAATACTGTGATTAAATGAACCAAACTAAGGTGACTGGACCTATGTTGAGGGTCAAAGAGAGATGGGAACCATTTTTTTGAAAATGACCGATGTCCACATGATGACATTATATGCAATTTAGGTCGCCATAGCCAAAAAAGCATATTTGGGCATAACGTGGCCAATATTCCACAAACCTGCGCACAAAAGATGACGAGACATAGTTTTTGGGTCGAGGATATGAATAGGCGGCACTCATAAATTATATTTATTGTCATTAACATGTTCACCTACAAAATTACTAAGACTATGCACAATAGGGCCTCAATGTCGATAGGTCGTTTGTGGGTATTATAAGAAACTTTCTGGCCAAGTAAATTTCTTAAGCAAGGTATGGAATGATACAGACTAATGCGAGATAAGATACTGTGTTGTTATCATTCCGAAAAGCAAACGTGAAGAACAGAACTCTCAGTCTCCAAGACTCTATGCCAACATGCAAGTGTGGATATCCATATTGGCTCATTGGTTAGTTTTAAACCCTCAGTATATTAAAGGAACTACGGAGAAAAAATTACTGGCCAAAGACGTTTCTAAAATCACCCCCAAAACAAGATAATCACATTAGTCGTTAAAAATCGTAAGTTAGACAAAGATTACAAATTAGATTAAAACTCTGTAAAATACTTTTAAAAGCATCCTCAAACCTCAGTAAATTTTAAGGAACTGCAGGATAAAGATTGGAGCAGCTTCTTATGGAGCGACATCTCGGGCAATCACATAGTCCCAATATCGCATGCTATCAGTTTGTGAAATTAGATACCTAACTGTGATCAGCAAAAAAACTCTGATCTTAAACGAGTTGGATATCGTCGTTTGTTGGAAGATGATACACAACGGAAGTAGCGACTTCACAGAGGCATTCGCCCCCCACCCCCCTCGTAGATTGTCTTTTTCCGGTGGTGGACCCCGGCTTCCCACCAGAATTTATTTTCCGGACCAATGTAGAGATTAAAGGCGTTACCCACCAAAGCACCCTCAAGCCTACTCCACTTGGAAGAGCAAAAGGGGAGTCACGGGCCCAGAAAATGGGTCTGGTTCATCTTTATCGAGAGTGTCAAGATGTCGCTTTCCTTAGTAATATTCAGCAGGCTTTACAATTGAGTCCATAGCCCTTCCTTGGCCTCTAACACCAGTCGACGAAGGAGCTGGCGTTCTGAGAACTTCATACTGATGACCTATATCCGGTTCCTCTGAATGGTAATAGCTGTAAAGATGACTTAGAAAATAAGCGCCAAAGTTTAAACATTACGGGCAAGACCTGTACCGTGCAGCGCCAGAGGGACAATGAAATCTGTCTCAGATATATATGTTCCCAAGCAAATATCTCACCATGATTCTGCACCGGTTTTGCCACTTGACGTTCATGATTTAGTTTGAGTTAAAAACAGCCCTGGCCAAAGGCTTTGTCAAATAAGAATAATAATAATAATAATACCCGAAAAAAAAAAAACATTTGTAAAAGCGCCTTTTCACAAGGATAGGATTCAAAGACGCTGTGGCTATATTATTATTACGCTGCCGTCAGAAATCGTCATCCAATCATTTCGCTTCATCTAGGCCGGCAGCTGGCCCCGGCGCACAACCTAATCAGCACTTAGATTGTGAGGTAAAGTTGCCTTGCCCAAGTGCACAAACATTGGCGACAGCGGGAATCGAACCCACACTTTGGATCATGAGTCGGCCAGTTATATCACTGGACCACATGTCCCTCAAAGAATCAACCTATGGCTCAACTAGACCTCAATTTATGTCAGGAAGACCAAACAATTTATTCCACGTGGAAAATGGATTAACTTGAATAAATCTTACTAATGTCCATGGCAGCGACATTGTCAACAGTGCTGAAGGGATCACGATACAGGAACAGGAAAGTGCAAACGGAAGTCGAAAGCCATAAGACAATAATTATGCGGGGGTAGATATGTTGCAGGGTAAGCTTAGCTTGAAAGTCAAGACACCAGAAATTCCCCCACCATTTCACTCAACGTGCATTGACAGAAACCCACGTTTCATGAGGGCTCTCACTTCACACCCATTTTTTGAGAATGATACGATTTATATATACTACCAGATGCAAGAATATTTTGTAATGGCTTTTTATCAGGTTAATTGGCAGCAAGGCAAGACGCCCGTGCCTGGATTAGGATGCTTTATCTCTGCAACTGGGACTCACCACCCAGAAAACCATAACTCGAGGGTCTATGGACTCATTGAAAAGCCTGAAAAAATCGCAACGAAGGAGAGCAAACCTGGCACATGTCAATGTTAACCCAGGAGTGTAGGCTTGTGCAATAGCTTCAGAAACAGTTATTTCCAAAATGCAACTGCATATACCTTTTGTTGTGATCTTCTACCTGGTGTTAAAGGAGATATGGTCTTGCATTGGGTCCTTCTGTAGGCGTTTTAGCAGGTTTCTCAGAGCGATAGTTCGTTTTCATATCACACCACACACACACACACACCACCAACTTACTTCTCAAGAGACACACACACACACAAGCAAGGGTAACATAGATAACAGCAAGATCTCACGCTGTTTGAAGATATGAGATCCAATGTCATACAAGACTGTGTAACAAATGCTTTCTGGTTGGCGGCTGGCATACGAACATAGTCGTTATATTTGCCTCCTTCATTTTTTGCTATATACAATATGGATAGCACATGAAGGATGCGTCAAAGACCGAAGAATCCTTTTCTTCACATTTTCCGGGCGTTTTCTTTAAAGCGTTTATTGCCTTAAAGCAATATTAGCACATTTTTTGAAGAGCGCCCCAATTTTTCAAAAATTTGAAGATTTTTACACGATTGCATTGGTAACTGGCTAGTAAACTATACCTGTGAATGGTTAAGGTAGAAAGATCCTAATCAATTTTTTTCCTTAAAGAAATCAATTTTCTGTTTTGTCCAGTTTTTAGTAATTTCAACCATGAAAATCCAAAAATGCTAATTACCATATTTTAATAATGTTTGTTTCCTTAGCAATGCGTTTAGACCTTAGTTACGGATATTTTGCAAAAACTTACAGAAAAAAAAAAAATGGAAACACTTTGTTCTATACAGACCAGGGAATCAGGCAAATACAACCTCTTTTACATAGAGGTTAAGGAAAGTAATGTAATGGCTGCAAGAACACTGGTGATGGTAATTGCCAGTTGACCCAGTAAAGTAAGTATCCGAAAACCTATTTTTGCCTATTTTCAGTTTCTATTTTGGACCAAGTGTCATTTTTGATGCACAATATCTCCAGTCTTTTGTTTATTCAAATAAAATGCTATTTGCCAGAGTTGTAATTAGATGATAATGTTGTACTGACGTTTTTTTATTTAACAGCTTATCCCGATTTGGAGTTATTAGCATTAAACATTGTTAAGGTCCATGGCCGATCGCTTAAAGCCTGTCCCCAGGACCCAGATTTACGGAAGTAGTCCACATTTGATCTCGAAGAACAGCTTATATTTTCTGTTAATTCACCATGTGAAATCTTAGGGCTAAAGGAGTTTAGTTTGGAAGTTATGGAAGCGAAAATATGAAAATCATTTGGTCGAACATAATTAACTTCCACAGCCCTTCTGGGCTTACAAAATCACATTTTTATGTCTCACATCAAAAGGATTGATCAATATCGGCGCGAAAAATTTACAGATGGAGTTTTGGGGGTGAAGTCCATCTATGAAGATGAAAACTTCATCAATTAATAGGGCACATCACCCTTTTTAAAACATATTAATGAGCTGTAAAAATTCGTGTTGTAATTTTCCTATTTTTGAATTTATTAATCAAAACCTTTTTTCATAAAATAGAAAAAAAATATAAATCGTCAGTACAAGGCAAATTGTGTAATATCATAAATACCAAGTTTTATGTGGATAGGTGGTTCACTTTGTTGGTCAGGAGAACGCATCAAAATTTCTCTACAACATTTGAAACCATGGTGGCCATATTGGATCTCTTCATTTGCATAATTTATCGAAGGGCCGGATTTGCATAACTCCACATATCTTTAATCTATGTATGAAAAGACATGAAAAAAGTTTTTAATTAAGACTTTAGTTTGATTAAGATCTTTCTACCTTAAGATCGAAAATGTCTATGGTCCAAAACGACGGAATTTTGTACTAGAATAATTATATCGGGGGGATCTCCGATAATAATACAACGGTGCTGGAAACGGCCTTCCCATGTGAAATGCCGGGAAATAGCGCCATGTACGTGTTACGCTCATCCATCGTGTTGAATAGTTCAGGCAAGCCAAGTTAGAGGGTATTTTCTCGTGGGGTGGCACTAGTTCATCATGGAAGGACATAAACGTAGCATTCAGCTCGCCCGTTAAGTACAATCTGGGATATCAATTCTAATTACAAATAGCTTTTTGTGATTTAAATACACATTTTTTTAGCATTCCCTTCGCAGGTATAGTTGCCTTAGACAATTACGCCAAAGTAACTGTGCAAAAATATCAATTTTGAAAATTGGGGGCGCTCTTCAAAAATGGCTAATATTGCTTTAATTACAACATGTCACTGTCTAATTGTTACATTAGTCTTTTAATTATTGCCAAAACAAATTGAACGAAAAGAAAATGCTTATGCCTTTTTAATTATTTAATGAGTACAGATTGGTAAGTAAATGTTCATAACCTTGTTTTGGGATGATTTTAGGAACGTATTGGCCAAGCAAGTTTTTTTCTCCTGCAGTTCCTTTTAAATTTACTGAGGGTTGTAAAACTACCCTGTACATATGGATATTACACATGGCATGTTGGTCGGGAGTCATTGGAGACTGTAGAGTTCGGTCATTACAAGGTTTCTTTTCGGCATGATAACAACACGTATCTTAGTCTGTTAGTCGTATATCATTGCATACCTGTTACACTTATTATCTGCATCTGGATTGCTTTTACTTCCAGCAAAACGGTACCGTTGCCAATTTCCGCTAGGTATTTGTTAGATGTGCAATCTAATTTAATTGCCAACAAAGTTTCTTACAATTACCCCAAAACGAGGGACTATCGCATTGAAGCCCTAATTGCATAGTTTAGTATGTGCAGGTGAACATGTTAGTGAAAATGAACATAAATTATAAGTACCTTTTAAATTATCCGCGACAATCAAAACATAGGTCTCGTCATCCTATATGTGGGCAGGTATGTGGAATATTGGCTAAGATATACCCAAATATGGATTTTTAGCTAATGGCGACCCTAATTTGCATATTATGTCATCATGGAAAGATCTGGTAATTTTCAAAATGGTTCCATCTTGATCTTTGACCCTCAAAACATAGGCCCAGTAACCTCATTTGTTCATTTATCAACAGTATTGGCTGAGATATATCGAAAATTGTATTTTTCTCTAATGGCGATTCTAATTTGCATAAATTTGCATAAAAATGATACGTGGGACACTTTTTGATTTTTTTAACATAGCTAATCGTTTTCTACGCATTTTTTCTGATATAGTGACATTGATTAAAAGTTTATTTCAGGGGGGTGCACGAACACCCCTTCTACCCACTAGACTACATTGTTAGGCAGGATTAACTGGTTCTACATGTACATTCATGTATGCATGGTCATGAAATTCAAGCATTACGATTTAGGGTTTAGGGTTAATGTCTAGGTTTAGAGGTAGAGTTGGGGATATAAGAATTTGTGATGCTTATATGAAGGTTAGATCTGTTAACTCGTAAGATGTTCTTGAAAAAATATTGAAAAAATATCTTATTTTATCGGTCTTTCAAACAAAATTAGCCTAATTCAAACAAATGGACGTGGTCTTTTTAAATCTATTTGAAATTCAAGATTCAAAGTAAATAGAGGCAGGGGGGAGAGTGACATGGGCGTACAGGTGATTGGACAAATTAGGATACGGAGGGGAGAAGAAAGGTGAAAAGTGAGAATATGGGTGTTATTAACATGCAAATAAAAAGGAGTTGACATTTGGAAGGTCATTGACAGAGAACATAAGGTCCATTCGTTAATTACACGGCCAATTTCTTCATGGTAGTTACCACGCAGCTACCACCGAGTAGACATGGATTACCTACCCACTAGACATACTTGCCGGCCAGGATTCCGTGTATTTTTGCCGCATAGACGGATAGTTTACACACAGCAGCTGTCTCCTCCGTTGCAGAGTAGCTACGTGGATACACTGGCTCTCAGCGTGCACGGTATTTCTCATGGCCAATTTTGTTTTTTAGTTATTTTTGGCATATATTTGCATTTTTATTAGATGTGCGGGAATATGGGTTTTTTTATGATGCCCGATTTGAATTTCGTAATGATTTTCCTAAAAAATTACACGGTGTAGCTGCCGTATAGGCTACCACTCGAGTAAGAAAATGGCCATGTACTGCATCTGCTTTGCGGTGAGTTGCGGTGCCAGAATCGCAGTCTCTTCCCAGAATACTGCATCGCGGTACTGCAAAGAAGCTAAATTCATTTTAACTGGATTTGCGGTGCATTGCGCTGTTGCAGCAAGAAAGTGATCGATATACCGGCACTGCAACTTACCACGACACAGATGCGGTAAAGTATAAACTGACCTTAAAACATTTGTCAAAGGGAGTTGCCATTTGTGCTTCTATATCAGTAATTCCCAATACTACTTGTGTGTCACTAATGGAGTGGAAAATGATCCCTAGGCTTTGCCTTGAAACTACCATGCTTTGTAACAAATCCAAGATAATGTCCTTTTAAATAACACCAGCAAAACCACTGACATTTCCCATACCATCCTTTGCTCTCTTTCCCAAAGCTTTCATTGCAGGAAATCTTACAGCCAGCTATAGACTTAGCTGAGAAGGGCTACCCTGTGCACGAGTTAGCAGCAGCGGAATGGCAAAATGGTAGCCATGTTGATGTATCTGAGAAAGGTGTTCCAGTGCACGATATCACCAAGGTGGAGTGGCCGCTGGGAAGCGGGGTTCTATCCCTTCCTACCAACCCACATGGGAAGGCCTTTCTTATTAATGGCAAGCCACCAAGGCATGGTGATGTTATGAAACTTCCCATGTTGGCACAGACGTTTA
Source organism: Ophioderma brevispina (assembly GCA_023653785.1). Taxonomy (NCBI): domain Eukaryota; kingdom Metazoa; phylum Echinodermata; class Ophiuroidea; order Amphilepidida; family Ophiodermatidae; genus Ophioderma; species Ophioderma brevispina. The sequence continues at coordinate 51,605 of JAMKCH010052404.1, forward strand.
AGGTAAGGAATAGGTTTCATGCACAGAGTATTTTCAGGGAATAAAGCCGTTTGTTTGTGCTTTAGTGCAACTGGTCCATGCATTTACATTTGTTCCAATTTGTTGATCCCAAGCTAAATCAATGCTTAATTTGTGCATATATCAAAATTAAAAACCTTGAGAGTTGCTAATATCCAGTTACTGAGGTACTGTAGTTATATAATATCGGATGGCTTGAAGTCGATAACAGAAAAATCGCCTGAGCCTAGATCAAATATCAGGCGAGTCAAAGACGAACCTGATATTTGATATATCGCGAGGGCGATACTTTCTATTATCAATGGAAAAAAGCCATCCAATAAGAAACTTGACTTGACAAAAACTTCGTTGTCAAAATGGCTTTCAATCCTCATTAGAGTTGCTTGATGAATTGCATGACTGAATGTCCAATATTTTTCCATATTGTGCAGTGTTGGGCTAGTATTGCACCACAAGGAAACTTCTGATATATAATAAAGTAATATACCGCCCTGATTTGTGGCAGAAAAACAAATGGATAGATTTTCAAAGAATCCACCTTTAATTAATCGGCCCACATGGCCTCTAACCCCAATTGGAGTACACCACATATTACCTTGGGCCAGTGGCCACAAATCAAATGCTACGATCACCAAACTTGGTAATTGTGAGCACTGACCCAAGCTCCATATGAGGTGTACACAGATTAGGGTCAAAGGTTATGTGGGTAGATTAAAGAAGCATTCTGTCATCCTCGCATTCTTTATTCCATTAAAGACAGCCCATCACCCAAAGACAGTTTAAGACAGTTATCTAAGTAACTGGCTCATTTTGACACTAATAAGCAAAAACAAAAAACAAAAAACCTCAACTTGATCAGAACTTTTTGAAAGGTCTAACACCTTCATAACCATGATAATTGTGCATTTGAACCTGTGTTGAAATTGCCAAAAAGTTCAGATGCAGAAAAGCAGGTCTAACCTCTTGCAGCAATTTATCATGAAAGGTAATTTAACTATTCCTCACTCTTTCTGTCTTGCTGTTTCTCTCTCTGGCTCTCCTTCCCACTTCTTGTCCTTCCTTCCACTTCTTGTCCTTCCTTCCCACTTCTTGTCCTTCCTTCCCACTTCTTGTCCTTCCTTCCCACTTCTCCTTGTCCTTCCTTCCTTCCCACTTCTTGTCCTTCCTTCCTTCCACTTCTTGTCCTTCCTTCCCACTTCTTGTCCTTCCTTCCCACTTCCTGTTTCTCGCTCTCTTGGTTTCTCAGGAAATTGCAACCAATGGCAAGCAGGGTTTTTATGAAGGCCGCATAGCTCAGGCTATCGTGGATATAGCTCATGCCAATGGAGGGGTGATATCACTAGAGGACCTGAAGCAACATACCTCTACAATGGTAGAGCCCATTAGTGTGAGCTATAAAGGTGTTCGGCTATGGGAGATACCACCCAGTGGACAGGGGATAACTGTGTTAATGGCACTTAACATATTGGAGGGATTAGATTTAAAAGGTAAAATAGTGTTTCTAATCAAAGCCAAAATTGGAAATTTATTCTTGCTCTACTTGGTCTTCATTCTCATTTTGACTATAGTCCATTTCTCTACCTCCGTGTAGTGATGTCATAACCGTTACACAGCTTTTATGCAAGCGTCAAGATACGCAGTCTTTGTGCGCGCATGTAAAAACGCTGTCACTTTAAGCCAGCGCATGCGGTTTGCTGGTGCGACCATCAAATGTCGCACTGACGTCACTGCATGGAGGTAGGGAAATGGAGTATACTTGAGATTGCAATTTCACTGGAATTCTAGTTTCACACTACCAAATGGGTTCATTTTTTGTATGCATTGGACTGGGAAGTGACTTCTTGGTGCTGTCAAATCAGTACTCTACTAATTTTCAATCTGTCTCAACATTTGTTGATCTTGATTATTCACAGAGCGTCAGCCATCATTAGCATTTGTAGAATCTCTGATAAACTCAATCCTTTATCTACTAAAGATAACACTCTCATAAAATGACATATTTGCCAAGATGCAACATGCCAGCAAGACTCATCAGTAGAGGTTTTCCTTACGTGGATTTTAGGTTTTGTGTTGTCTGCATTAGCAGGCAAGACACATAGGAACCACTTTATCCACCGTGGTTATTGTGTTGATGAATGATGTTGTGTCCTGTTGATGATGATGATGAGTTGTGTTGTTGTCTGTTTGTGAAGGGGTTCACATTTGCCCTGTAATATCCACATACTTCAAAGGATTCAACCAATTTTAGCCATGGGTGTAATATGGGATCCTTCATTGTTGATGAGGTCAAAGTCACGTACCGAGTCAAAGTCACATACCAAGTCAACGATCATGTGAGATCAAATTGTAAGATAGGCAGAAAATGTAAAATTGACCTTAATTGAAAAGTGGAAGTTCCATTCGCAAACTTGGTTTATGGATATTACTTGGAAACCTCATTTGTTTTAAGTCAAAGGTCACATCAAGGTCAAAGGTAATGAGGCCTATCATTCACAAACTTTGATGACAGGCGACACTAGCCGTCTGAGGATGGTGATGTATTTTTGATACAACTCAACTTCCTGTGCTCAGACATGGAAGTGCTGAGGCACACCTGTGTGGAAGAGCATGTTTTTTAAAGGTGACTATCCAGCAAATATACTACAAGATCATGGTTGAGATGTTAACATCTGGGCTGGAAACCGAGTTGTACTGAAATTCCTTCCCCTTAGTGCAATGGGTAATGGAAACCCAAAATCTGTGTATTCTAATAATGCACATATAGGGCATAACATGCATCCTTATAGATGTAGCATTACTTGAAGGTTGTTCCCATTGTGTGTGAAAAAGTTTCCATTTTCATGAAGTGGTCTTTGCTTGCAGCTGGCTGTCGCTTGGGCCTGGAATAGTCAAAGGAAGCAAACCCACTGTGAGTCCACATGAAAACTCGCCGTTACTTGAACCCATATGAAATTTCGTTCACTGATCCGCTAAATCCTCAGTCCTTGAAAACGTATGCCCCTTATCCGCAATGTTTGGTTATGAATGAGGGCCGGGGACTCGGGCTACACAGAATATCAAGCATAATTAATGAGCATTATATAGCGTGCCGTGTGCTAGACATCTCCCGATCGGGGCTTCTTCAACCAGGCTGGCAAATGCAGGAACAGTCAAAATTTCGAAGGGCTGAATCTATGCATAATGGAAAATGCCACAAGTTTATTACAACCGATGCAAGTCAAATATGTATGAGTCTGAGGTTAAACCTTCAGGATTTGCCATAAAAGTCCACTTTGATAAATGTTTGAAAGATGATTAGAAGGAAATAAGTTCGAAATATTACTCGCCAAACTGTAGCGATCAAAGGCCAAAGAGAGAAAAACGCGTACGGACGATGCAAGATATTAAATATCCCAGTGGGCAATCGACGCTGGAACGTCGAAAAGACGTCGAGAGTTTTAGAAATTTACACACTATTTATGTCGAAAATGCAAATCGATTTGACGTCATTCTTAAAACGTCGATTCAATTTGCATTTTCGACGTAAATTTATAAAAACCGTCGACCTGTTTTTGACGTTCCAACGTCGTTTCGACGTCGCTCTAAATGACTATGCCCGCTGGGCTCTGAAACTTCACTCATAATTCCGATTTTAACGGGGAAGGGAAAAGTAGCTATCAATGATAGAATGGTTATTTGCTACACCTCTCTTACGATTGTGCATGTGGGGAAATTTTTGCAGCTTCTACATTTATACAAATTTCCAATGATTCAACAACCTGGCTGTTTCTCAAATATTCTGACATCACATAACATCCTTTAATGAGCAGCCCTCAATAAATACGGGTGGCAAAATTTCCCACACAGTTTTGTAAGTGTTGAGTCCACTGCAGCCATATACACACACACTTGAAATTTCAAATATGGCTATTTCTTCAAATCTGAACAGTTTAAAGCTTCCTCAGCATATTTTGATTGAATCACATTTCAGGATCAATTAAACATGTAGTTGAGAATATGATGACTACTTTTGAACTAAAAATACACAAGAAATTTACGAAGTTAAATTCTAAGAATATTGGTGTTGTGGACCTAACATATATTGTAATTGCCAGGAAAACTTCAATTAATTTGAGAATGTCATGTTGCACATAGGGATATTAGAATGATCTTATAATTGTATTTGATTTGATTTTACTTAACAATTTTATTATTTTTCTATTTTTGATTTCTATTTATACTTACATCTCCCTAGGCATGGGACATAATAGTGCTCAGTACCTTCACCATCTGATCGAAGCTCTACGTTTAAGTTTTACGGATGCCTTGCAGTTTTGTGCCGATCCAGAGAAGGTGGATGTCCCCGTTGAGGAACTTCTGTCCAAAGGTTATGCTGCCAAGAGAAGACAGTTGATTCAAAAAGACAAGTAAGGATAGAAAAAATAAGAAATAGCTCAGTTTCTCTCAGTACCCCCCCCCCCAAAAAAGATGCAGTTGGTCAGGAATTTTGAATGATTTTTATTTAGAGAATAAAGGTATGAATTTGGGAACCGGTACTCTCTTTACGACGAATTGAAACCAAGACGATACCATTATTTTAAGTGGAAAAACGAGGCTGGAGGCTGAGTTCTTCCACGCAAAAATAATGGTGTCGCCGGTTTCAATTCGTCGTAAAGAGAGTAACGTTTCCCAAAATCATACCTTTATTCTTAAACAGCTTTAACATTTAAGGTCATCTTTAACCCAATTTCGCGATACTTTACGGCTTAAATACAACAAGAAAGGACTGCCACCACCCAGTGACAACAATCCAACAACCCGTTGAACGCAACGAGACGCAATGTTGGCAGGCGCGCGCGAACATAGCAAAATGCGGTATGACGCGAGCGCATCAACCTAAAAATAATGTCAATACGCAGTGCGTGCTACCTGGGTTCAATTGTGCAATTGAACCCGGGCATCAGCCATTGAAATTGCTTACATTTTCACAGCTGTTTAAGAATGGACATTTTCAGCACAAAAATACTCCCGAATTTGGATTTTTAGGGGGGTGGGACTTTTTTGCACTAATTTCCCAAACTCTTGATTGCAGAATAATACAGAAATAAATGCTCTAAAATAAAAAAATAATAAAAGTGGTACCAGGTCAAAGGTTATAGAGTCTTTTTATTTAGAGCAAATGTCCATCATCCTCCTCCTCTGTATTATAATTTTTTTTACACCTTTCTCATTTTTTCCCATGCAGATCCATGGCAGCCTGTTCCCATGGTGAACCAGCTGAGGAGTGTGACACAGTGTATTTTAGCATTGCGGATGCAGACGGCAATGCATGTTCATTTATCAGTAGCAATTACCAAATGTTTGGTACTGGCCTAGTGCCCGAAGGATGTGGCTTCACATTGCATGTAGGTATGAGGATACAAATAATATAGAAAAATCAGATTGTCTCATATACGACTGAGAAAAACAAGGGGAAGGGCTCAGGGCAACGACTTTTTCAGATTCTGATATTTTAGTTTTGAATTTATACAATTAGCGATTGCATGATGTTGAACAGTGTTGCATGGTGTCTTAGAAGTTGTGGAATTGTAAAAACTGGCAACAGTTGTGGAAAAGTCACAGATGGAATTTTTATTTTGTTATGGAAATTTTAGAAAATGGTCACAAGCCATGAGAAAATTGTGGATGCCAAACAGGGCCATGGCACCTTCACTTTTGAAAGTGCAGGGGCCTGCCCCCACTTTTTGGTCCCCCGTCATATATAGAAATGCTAGGCATCTGTGTAAGTTTGTGTGTGTGTTCGTGTGTGTGTGTGTGTCCCACGCAATATCTTTCGATCTAAGCAAGAGTGGGTGTCCATTTTTGTAACATAGATGTATCTTTTTTGAAGGTGGTGGCTGGGTTTCAAAGTGGGTCAAATATGGTCAAAATAGGGATAAATTGCTATAAAACTTGTCAACATGATATCTTTTAATCTAAGCAAGTATGGGTGTCCATCTTCGCACCATAGATGTCACTCAAGTAGGGGTCAAGTAGATAGTGGGTCATCTGGCATGGGTCAAAGGTAAAAAAAAGGGTTAAATTGCTATAAGCCTTGTCAATTGTGGTAGGATGATGAAACTTGGTGGGTGTGTTCAAGGGTGTAGTCAACATTCATTGCCAAAATTGTTAAGATAATTTTAAGGTCATATGGGGTCATCCAAGGTCAAATCACATGGTTGTAAGGTCATGAGATCTGGTGGGTGTACCCAAATTTTTTTTCAAAATCATTTCCAGGTCATCCAAGGTCAAATCAATGGTCAATTGGCATTTAGGTTCCAAGGTGAATCTTACACAGAGTTGGTGTTTTGGACTTCTGCTACAATGAACTGAGTGCATAAGAGTGAACTGAGAGGAAAGGTAAACTGGGACAAGACCTTTTGAAGCATTTGGAAAAATAAGCATTAACATTTGATTATACAACCGATCATTAAGCCTGATCAACCTGGATGATGAAACTATCAGCTGGTTAAAGACGGATCATCCACTGTGATTTTGGACTTGCACGAACGAACGAACGATTAAGTTTGTTCCACTGCAGTGTACACATTATCTTTAACAGGAGCTCTAATGTCAGCTGATAAAACTATATGAGCTAATCTATTTTGAAGAATTTGAAGTGAGTTCATTAGATCATTAGTACAGTTAGACTAGATGTGGCTGCAATCATAGTCAAAATGAGGCATGACAATTTGCAAGGATAACAAGGGTATCTTTTGGAACATAATATTTTAAGTCTTCTAATAACACCACAATGCTTAGAAATACATGCAGGCATATAATTGATATGGTCAGATCCGGACATCAAAGGATCAAAAATTACACCAAGATATTTAAACTGGTCAACCCTTCCAATAATATGATTATTACAGGGCAAAGTAAACCTTTTTGGAGAATATGACATGTACCAAAGACCGTAAACTTGGTTTTCTTGGCAGTCAAAGTGAGTTTGTTATTATCAAACCATTTAGAAATGTTTAAGTTTGACTGAAGTTCAAATTCAAGAGTGTGTGGGTTGTCTCAAGTACAAAGAAGTGTTGTATCATCAGCATACATAGTACATTTACAGTTAAAGCGATTTATTGATATAAATCTATCGGCACATATATAATTAAATATTCCTAAATAAAACGTACCAGATGGTTTTCATGGCCATTGGAGTATTCCTTGCGAAAAAATCTAGATTTATTCCGACCAATATATACAACTCTACAACGATCATGGAAGCTACCATGTTTATTCCCTGTGGTATATTTACAACGCCGCATGCAATACCGAAACAGGAAGCCAGCGAAATATATCCCATATACGCGCTAATATTTCACGTGCAAGTTTGCCACAAGCCTCATCCTTTTGAACTTCGTTGAGGCACACAAAGGATAGAGCGAAGTTTCTTTTAGAATTTTTTATTGCAAAACAACTACACTTTTTTAAAACCTACCTCAGTGATATTAGAAAAATGTTAAAAGGGTGTTTTTTAGATATCATTTTGATTAACAAGGTTTTAGGGTTGGCCTAAATAACATAACAATCCTGAAAACGTGGACAATTTGAAAAGGGGTCGCGTAATATGTTAGTTGTATCTCAGTCCGCAACTGTACCCACTGGATCTCTATACAATGTACTTGGCTACACACAGTAATTGTATATTAGATGAATGGGCAACGGGCGGACATCTGGTTCTACCGAACACAATACCATTTCAGAAACACCTGTTAAACAAAGTTTTTATCCCGGGTTGCACGTTTTAGAGACATGCCATCCCAAATACAATGAGCTCACTGAAGTTGGCTTGATTCTGTAGTCGGTTATGTCGCTTACCCACATTTCAATGGTAACATTTGTATAATAACCGGCTCTTAACCACCTGCTTGGGCTGTTTTAGGATGACCAATATGGCCATCACTGCTTCAATTACGAGCCCAGGTTTCCAATCCTTGTATAGAGATCAAGTGTTCGAAACCCACTACTGCTGTCGGTTCACCAATCTACGTACTTTTCATGTCCAAGTAGTCCCGCTTCTTTGTATGATGGAGAGTTTTCCTAATTTATTTTAAAACTATATTTTTCAAGAATCCCATGCTCATTTTATAAAAATAGGCACAAAGTGTATGCCATTTTTGATAATTTATATATTTTTACAGGAAAATTTTTTTTTTTTAAAAAATCCTTTTAATTGTCCCCTCCCCCGCCAGAACTAGTTCGGACGGGGACTATAAAATGGAGCACGTCTGTCCGTCTGTCCGCCGGACTCGTCGCCTTCCGTGGGTAATCTTAACCTTCCGTTCTCACCTTTTAAACCCTGTTTGTACACGTTATCTGGAGTTCCGTAGGGCGCCAATGATGCACCTTGTGGACAAGAAGCGGGTGGATGAGTTCTTGATGTGATTAGATTTTGGGTGTAAAATCTTGCGAATTAAGTATCTAATTTGCATAATTTTATGAAATGTTTCCTGCAAGGATTCCTTGTACAAGTTTTTTTTTCTCTGGGTTCGGTACGGCGATAATTGATGTAACTTGGGTGGAAAGGAATGGGGCTGAAAGAGTTCCCCTCGAACTGATTAGATTTTTGGGCATATTTCGGGCAAAATGAGTACTGCAAAGGAAAACTAATTAATATGCAAAAATCAGCGTAATTGGTACATCGGATACTCAAAATTCCACCTTCTGCGCTGCATAAATAATATCATGGGGCCCATCTTTTTGCAATATGAAAGTATGTGATATATGCGGCGTATGTAATGCAAATGAGGCTAATTAAATATGCATAATTGCCGTATCTCTGAAACGGTCGTCTGATCTGCAAAATTCTTTTTCTTTCGCGAAAACCAAAACGATACTACTTCCATAGGGGAGGGATTGGGTGTTTTTCTGGTGTTTGGGGATGGGGTGGGTGTTGTGCGGTATGTTTTGGGATGGGGTGGGTTTTGCAGGGTGTTGTGTTGTCAGGGTTGTTGTGTTGCAGGGTGTTTTTTAATTGTAAAAAAAAAAGTGTGTGGGTGTGTGTTGCAGGGTTTTGGGAGAAGGCGTGGGGTTGGCCATGTTGTGGGAAGGGCATTGCATTCGTATTGGGAGGGGCATTGCATGCTGTGGGCAGGGTGGGGTGTTGCCGGATGTTGGGGAGGGGGTAAGGGTGTTTTCGAGCTGATGTCGTGTTTGGGAAGGGGGAGGCGAATTACTGGTAATTGTGGTGGGGGTTGCGGGGGGTTTGGGTTTTAGGGGGTTTGTTTTTGTTTGGGAGGAGGTTTGTGGAATGGGGTTGGGGTGTTTGCGCGTGTTGGGAGTTGTGGGCTGGTGTTGGGGATGGGATGGGTGTTGCGTGGTGTTGGTGATGACGGACTGGGGTTTTTGCAGTGTTTGGGAGGTGTGGGTTTTTTTGCGTTGTATGGGGAGGGGGTGGGGTGTTGTAGTTGCATTAACTTCATGTGAGTGATTGCACATTTCGGCTGGGACATCAGTTTTAAACGCATCGCGTAATACGAGTTCGCCTTGTTCCCAATGTTAACAGTAAAACGCGATATTCTTTTCCTACAAGAAGCCAAGCACTGACTAACCACCGAATCATTTGCATTTGGTGTGAAAGAATAACATGGCTTGTGGCAAACGATAGTGTAACTACTTCACGTGGCGTCTCCTTTAAATCGTCCTACTGCTTCTAAAGTAATGCGTGAAATGCTGTTTTTCTTGCCTTCGAAAGGAATACTCCAATTACCATGCAAACCATCTGGTAACTTCATATTTAGGATATTTCATTATATATTTGCCGATAGATTTATACCAATAAAGCCTTTAACAATATTTGAAGGACTGGGTTGACAAAAATAACAAATAGAAGAGGACCAAGTATAAAGCCTGGGGAATTCCAATATTTTCTGTCAGTGTAGATTTTGTTACACCACAGTTCCCTCCTGCAGCTCCTATACATAATCTTAAATTAGGTCATGGCGACCAAGAAATTCCTCAATATAATGTCAAAATAAAGCAGCAGGTAATGACGGCTAAGAAATATTGACGAGTTCTCGGTTGATTTCTTCTCTATTTCCTTTCTTTCTAACACTCTATCTACGAAATACGATGGCTTAAGGGTGCATGTATGGTAGCCATGTAGATAAAGGGTACTTGTATGGTAGCCATATGGATTAAGGGTACCTGTAAGGTGTCCAGGTGGATTAAGGGTTCGTGAAGAGTGTCCATGTCACTTAAGGATACGGTGTAGGGTATGCAAGTTGATTTAAGGATATTTAGGTGACCGTATATATTGGTGGTGTGTGTAGGTTGGTCATGTTGGGTTTAAGGGTGCAGTAGGGTGGTCATATGGATTAAGGGTACCTGTAAGGTGTCCAGGTGGATTAAGAGTCATGTAGGTTGGTTACACATGGCTGAAGGGTGAGTGTATGGGGGATATGTAGATTAAGGGTAGATGTAGGGTATTCAGGTAAACTTAAGGATGTATAGAGTGACCGTATGGGTTAAGGATATGTGAAGGTTGGTTATGTGAATTAAGGGTGCATGCACAGTGGTCATGTGAATTAAGGGTACATGTAGGTGTCTAGGTGGATTAAGGGTATGTGTAGGCTGCATGGTGGATTAAGGGTGCATGTATGGTGGCCACAGGGATTACAGGTGCATGTAGGTAGATCTTGTGGATTAAGGGTGTGTGTGTATGTTTGTGTGTAATGGCCATGTTGTTTAAGGGTGCATGTATAATGGCCAGGTGGATTAAGGGTATGTATATGCTGCATGATGAATTAAAGGGATAAGCAGCGATAAAGTGAGAGAAAGTGGAAATGCATTATTTTTAGCTTATAAATCAAAGAAAAGTATGTACAACTCCATATAACTACTTGAATGTAGAAACAAAAACACCAAATAGTGATAACATGAAGTATTTGAGGAAATTTGTCATACTGTCTCCCGCAAATAGACATACAGCGATGACGAATCAAAATCTACACTAAACAGCTTATTGCAGTTACAGAATAAACAAAGGTCAATAATATTTGTGCTTGGGGTCAAACTGTACAGGACATGGTGCACAATATTACACTTTTAAATCTGTGATATTAACATGAAAAAGCTTTTTTGATCTCCAAGTCGTAATTTTGATATGCATGTATAGAAATTGCAGAATCAGATAAAAAGTACTCTTTAATACACGGATTTCAAGCCAACCACTTGCAGGATATGTTAGCACCAGATCTATGCCAGCAACAAAAATACCAAAATACGAATTTTGGTGATTTTTTTATATTTGGGATCAGCAAATCACTGTTTACCCCTAAAGGTCCGTTCATACTTCACTGCATTGCATTGCAGTGCTGCAATGCAGCCTACCAAAATCGTTACTGCAATCACTTGCAGTATTGCAACGCAATGCAGTACTGCAGCGAAGTTAAAATTATTTTAACTGGCGATGCAGCAAGATGCAGTGGGGTGCAGTCAGTGGTGCATTATGCCAATTTTCCTGCAATCCATCGCAAGTTTACTGCAACGTACTGCAATCCGTGACCTGCAGTGACCTGGGTTGACCTGCAGTTAATCGATTAGGAGTGCAGCGGAAGTGACGGAACATTGCAGTAAATTTACTGCACAGCAATGCAGTGCAGTGGAAGTATGAACGGACCTTAAGGGTGTGTGAAAGGTGGCCATGTAGATTAAGGGTACTTGTAGGATGGCCATATGGATTAAGGGTACCTGTAGTGTATCCAAGTGGATTGGATTAAGGGTGCATGGAGAGTGACCTTGTGAATTAAGGGTATGTGTTGGTTGGTTCGGTTGGTTGAGAAACCATCACACCTATCTGAATGATCAAGCTCTGTAATCTCTGATAACATTTCTTAAACTGCCTGTGATCCTCAGAGGGGCCTCAGAGGACATCATTTTTGGCTGTTAATAGTACAGTTGATCAACTGATGATCAGAACCTAGACTAGGCTACAATTAAAACAAATCCAACAGTTACTAAAATCTCAACATCAAAAATTGGTGGCATATGCTTTATGAAAAAATGGCATCAAACCGTTAGAATGCATGAATTAAACTATTGTCTTTGTATTAGGGATGTACCATTAGACATAAAGGGGGCATGGAAGTGTTTTGGAAAAAAAGATAAGCTCACTAGTGACACACAAGTATTACCCCCCTTGATGGAATAAAAAACTTCCCTTGCCCACCTCTAAACAAAAAATTACTTAAAACCATAAATTTTAAAAGCATGTCATCCCAAAAGGCACAAAAATAAATAAATCCTACCCAACCCAAACTTCATACCCCCTTTGAAATCTAATGGTGCATCCCTTAAAGGAGAACCGTACTAAGAGTAACTTCTACAATATACGCTATAAAAAATAATTATTGAACACGCATCGAGTGGTTTCGTGGAAAAACCGAAAAACGGAATTATACTAACCATAAAAATGAATTAAAACATTTTGCTTGACCATGCGCTATTTGAAATTAGCGCTAGTGTATATGGAATATGTGTATGTGTTAGGCGATACCGATGGCACAGTAGCATTATACACCTTCACACATGACGCTTTCATGATGTACATTTCCTAAGGCATGTATGACGCAAACGTGCCGACCGTATCACATAACATGTTATACAATAGCGCGAATTTTAAATAGCGCATGGTCAGAATAGATGGTTTTAATTCATTGTTATGGTTAATATAATTCTGTTTTTCGATGAAACCGCTCGACATGTGGTCATTAATTATTTTATAGAGTATATTGTATAATATTCGTTGTACGGGTTCTCCTTTAACCCAGTAAAGTTGTCTTGGGTGAAACCCCAAGCCACCATCCCAGTGCACACAAGAAAATCAAAATGTGTGCACTTGGAATTTACCTTGCTCACTCCAATTTTTGTGTCATCTGCAAGAATTGCAGAAGGCACATAGGGATTACTCTGGTTGTATGTGTGTGTCTGTGGTCAAAATGTTAACCCTATATTGCATGCCGTATGGGTTCCGTAAGGACTACGATGATGTAACTTGGTGGAAAGGAGGGGTCAGAGTGGGGTGACATGTTGGTGACCTCATGTGACCTTTGGCCCCATTCACAAATCACGAAACTTGTGGTCGGGGGACCGCGATGTATTTTTTGTTAACTGCCAGCAGATTTAAACATTCATTACTTTATTTTTTTCTCTACAGAATAGAGGTCATGGTTTTTCCAAGGATCCAAACCATGCCAATGCAATGGCTCCTAACAAACGTCCCTACCACACCATCATCCCAGCTATGGTTACTGATGATAAGACGGGAGAATTGCTGGCCAGTTATGGTGTGATGGGTGCCTTCATGCAGCCGCAAGGACATGTGCAGGTTAGAATAAATAACATGGGACACTGAATGATAGCTTGTGCACTATTAAGAAATACCCATTTGCAGAGTAATTCTGGCTGTGGTTAGTACTGATGCTAAAGCAGGAAGAATATTTACCAGTTGTGTAGTAAAAGATGCTTGCTGACCGTGTGAATCTGGACGAGGATCTGATTAAAGTAAACTCAAAGATCTAAGTGTATCTTAAAATATAGATAAATATAAATATATTACTTCTGTATTTATCAAATGATAGGGACCATTAAAGGAGAGTCCATACTAAGGATAACCTTATACAATATGCGCTATAAAATAATTGTTGCGCACATATTGAGTAGTTTCATGGAAAACAGAATTATCTATATTATAATACATAATATCTGTCTGTCTGCGTGCCTTTTTTCTTGGAGGCCAGGGGTCATACAGCCACGAAACTTGGTGGGTGGGTGTAGCTTGGGCCGGGCCAGATCAAATTTGATTGGTTTGTGGATACACACCCCACAGTTCAAATTCGATTGGTTAGTGGATACACAGGGTAATCGCAAAAAATGGTTTTCAAACAAGTAGTGCTTTAAAAAAACCAGGTGGTCGTGAAACAGTGGCGTACCCAGAGGGGGGGCAGGGGGGCAGCTGAAAAATTAGTGATTTACATAGGCCATACACTATACTAACAAATTTTAATATATGCTTGCCCCCCCTGAAAATCTATGCCCCCCCTGAAAAAAAGCTGGTTACGCCACTGTCGTGAAACCCAGGGACCGCCTAGTATTACCTATAAAAATTAATTTAAAACATCTGGTCTGATTGTGCACTATTTAAAATTTATGCTAGCCTGTGCGTTTTGTGTTGTAGATAGCATCATACACCTATACATGTAACACGCTCATAATGTGCATATCCTTTGGTGTATGTGTGCTAAATCTTACATTCAGATTTTGTCTATTATAGAAGAAATTCTTGATTTTTGTATTTTCTGGCTATAAATGATGATTTTTTTATATTTTAACATTTGCTTAAAACATGAAAAGGCACCATCAGAATCAACAGAAATCATGGAACTAAGCATTTGGGGCTCTATTTTAATATTTAGTAAACCTTACCAAATTTCTTACAGTATCTCTGATTTGCTCATTGCATTATATTACTTTTAAGTGACCAATCAAAATCGTGCTTAGAAGCCTATAGATAGGCAGGTAGCGCCCAGGGGGTTAAAATAGCCACAGTAGTGCTTGTGTATCAATAATTGTAAACATTTGCCATACCCTATTTGTAACCATGACCCTAAACCCTAATCCTAAGTTCTAAAATATTACCAGGATTTAATCTTTGTGTAATAGGCTGAAATACAAAGAAAACTAGTGGCATTGTGATATTTGCTAGTCTGTGAAGAAGGACCGTAGCATGTCCCACTGACCTATCCACTGAGCACGCCAGCGTGAGGCGCACTCAATGGCTAGGTCAGTGGGATGCTCTTGGGTTCTTCTCAACAGACTAATATATGCTTGAACTAGAGAATAACCGATATGATCGGCATTTCTGAAATCGGGCCGATTATGACCTTATCGGTATCTGATCGGTATCGGCAAAATTTTCTGATGGCCAAACAGTGAAAATAAATTGAAACTGAAACAATCAATTTATTTTATGTACACAAGAGTGTGTATGTTGTTCCTAACTTACTATTTTGCCACTTTAGTGGTTTACCTAAATCGATCTGCTACTTCCTGGCAGCTTCTGGCTGTTGAAAACGGCGATGATAACGCAAAAAAAAAATACACCAAAAAAAAAACGGGATTGGAATGAACCGATTTTAAAATTGGTAATCGGTAAAAACAGATATGTAGGTGCGCGTTTTGACACTCGCTGAACTTGCAACTCTAGTTCAGTGGTTTGAAACAAGAATTTAGCGATTATAAGAGAGAGAAATACCACTATTACTGATAAATAATTTTTGTTCTCACAAAGGTCTTACTGAAATTCTAGATTTTGGCATGAATCCCCAGGCGGGCGCTGTGCATACCACGCATCCGTGTGCAAGTCACCCTGGATGGATGCTTGGACTCCACACGATGCATAGGAAGGGTGTAACACCCGAAGTGATAAAGCCGTCCAGCCATGGGACAAACTACTTCTTTGGGCCTTTGACTGTCACGATAGGTGGGAAGATTCAGTTGGTAGGGGGCATATAATCACTAAAGGTAACTGGTGGGAGAACTGGAAGAGGATCGAACCGGGTACCCTCATCAAGAGTGCTATGGGCAGTTCGACCTAATGGTGATGGTATTGCAATGGCACAAATTTGAAACTCAGTTTTAAGAGAAATTAAATTTCAAAATTTCAATAAATAGCAATCCTCTATCAAAGTAAAACCTAACAAGGCAACTCGTATTCGCGATGCGTAAATATTCCCCGCCGAATGTTGCGATCCCTAACCGCAATACCTGCAACTTCAATGCCCCACACCCTCCCCAACACCCCGCAACACTCCCACCCCCTCCCCAACACCCCGCAACACTCCCACCCCCTCCCCAACACCCCGCAACACTCCCACCCCCTCCCCAACACCCCGCAACACTCCCACCCCCTCCCCAACACCCCGCAACACTCCCACCCCCTCCCCAACACCCCGCAACACTCCCACCCCCTCCCCAACACCCCGCAACACTCCCACCCCCTCCCCAACACCCCGCAACACTCCCACCCCCTCCCCAACACCCCGCAACACTCCCACCCCCTCCCCAACACCCCGCAACACTCCCACCCCCTCCCCAACACCCCGCAACACTCCCACCCCCTCCCCAACACCCCGCAACACTCCCACCCCCTCCCCAACACCCCGCAACACTCCCACCCCCTCCCCAACACCCCGCAACACTCCCACCCCCTCCCCAACACCCCGCAACACTCCCACCCCCTCCCCAACACCCCGCAACACTCCCACCCCCTCCCCAACACCCCGCAACACTCCCACCCCCTCCCCAACACCCCGCAACACTCCCACCCCCTCCCCAACACCCCGCAACACTCCCACCCCCTCCCCAACACCCCGCAACACTCCCACCCCCTCCCCAACACCCCGCAACACTCCCACCCCCTCCCCAACACCCCGCAACACTCCCACCCCCTCCCCAACACCCCGCAACACTCCCACCCCCTCCCCAACACCCCGCAACACTCCCACCCCCTCCCCAACACCCCGCAACACTCCCACCCCCTCCCCAACACCCCGCAACACTCCCACCCCCTCCCCAACACCCCGCAACACTCCCACCCCCTCCCCAACACCCCGCAACACTCCCACCCCCTCCCCAACACCCCGCAACACTCCCACCCCCTCCCCAACACCCCGCAACACTCCCACCCCCTCCCCAACACCCCGCAACACTCCCACCCCCTCCCCAACACCCCGCAACACTCCCACCCCCTCCCCAACACCCCGCAACACTCCCACCCCCTCCCCAACAGCATAGCAGTCTCATGTAGCGAAAGAATTTTGCCTATCCGATGTACCGTTTCAGAGATACAGCAATTACGCATATTTAATTAGCTCATTTGCATACCTAAGCCGCATATATCATATACTTTCAAATTGCAAAAAAGATGTGCCCTATGATAGGCTTTCATGCAGCGCAGGAATTTTGAGTATCCGATGTACCGTTTCAAAAATATAGCAATTACGCTGATTTTTGCATATTAATTAGCTCATTTGCATACTCAATTTGTCCGAAATATGCCCAAAATCTAATCAGGTCAACAACTCTTCAGCCCGCTTGCTTCCACCAAGTTACATCATTATACGCCTTACGGAACTCCAGAAAACATGTACACAGGCCTTACAGGATAATTCTCATAAATTATGCAAATTAGATACTTAATTAGCATATTTTAACGGCCACAATCTAATCAGGTCGAGAACTCATCAACCCGCTTCTTTCCACCAAGTTACATCATTGTCGCCCTTACGGAACTCCAGATAAATCGTATACAACATGGGTTAACATTTTTGTCACGGACGGACGAACGGACGGACGGACGAACGGACGGACGGACGAACGGACGGACGAACGGACGCTGCTCATTTCATAGTCCCCGTTCCGAACTCGTTCGGCGGGGACAATTATAGGGGATTTTTTGTATTGCCAAATTTTCTCAGGTTTATAAACAATGTATATAAAATTATGTGTAGGTAGTTTTACATTTTGCAATGGCACAAATTTGAAACTCAACTTTAAGAGAAATATTCAAAATTTATGAATAATTTATCAAATCCTATTTACTAGGGGTATTTTTGTATTGCCAAATATTCTCAGGATTTTTAACAATGTATATAAAAATATCTGTAAGTAATTTTACATTTTAAAACACATGTGAAATGCAGTATTAACTAATCTTCCCCTGAACAAATTAATTTCATTGTCTGGAAATTGAACCTGGTTATTGAGGAGGTCTAATTTTGATTTTTCTATTCCACGAGGCAAAGCCGAGTGAAATGGAACAGTCAAAATTTGACCGAATGATATATTTTTACTATTACACGAATATAGGCAGTCAATTTGTCAACACTACCTTTTCTTGCTACAAAGTGAACCATATTTGCCGATTGATGCTCTGTGACATGAGGCTCCGATATTCCGTGTCTAGTGAATCGGAAAAGAAACCCGTGATCAGAACCAGCAGCCCTGGTGCTGCTTAGAACTCCCTGCCTTGGAGATTTGTTCAGACCAAGTTGAATGCAGTGGATATTGCAGTTGATAATTGAAGAAGGGAAATGTAGGTTATCATTTAGGCCTAGCCCAGAGGCTTACTGTATTTTGCGAAATGAACCGAAACGCCCATTGGATTACACGCTTTATTCCGTTATGCATGTTATGTATGCATGACGGAATAAAGCGTGTAAACCAATAGGCGTTTCATTTCGTTTCGCAAAATACAGTAAGCCTAGCCCAGGCTCCCCTGGATCTTGCCTAGCCTAGGCTAGGCCCCTGGATCTTGCCTAGCCTAGTCAAGCTCAAGCTCTGAGCTTAATGACAAGGATCTACTTAGGTGTTATATAAACAAACAGTATTTTCCATTAATGGAATGAAATAATTTCATTCGATGAAAGATGAAATGTTATGTCTCATTGAATAGAGCATATTGTCTTTCAACTCGTATTCTTACCATTGCACTAATAAACATTCATTATTCATTGATAGTATACAAATATTGAATGCCTAAGAGTGTGATAGTAAAAAATATATCATTCGGTCAAATTTTGACTGTTCCATTTCACTCGGCTTCGCCTCGTGAAATAGAAAAGTCAAAATTTGACCTCATGATATATTTTGTATTATATAACTCATACATAGATTCTAGTCATTTAATTGGTTTATTGTGCGCACGGACTATTCAATAGAGTTACCATCATCTCAATGGTCTACAAAATTAACTATTAACGCGTTGATAGTTTTACTATCACATGCCTCTATTCCCACCCGCACGATTTGTGTTAAACATGCCATGCGTGTACAGTATGAGCGACAGAACGAAGTCTGATGAAGAGGTTGTTAGCACGTAATTTCGTACTTTCATCTCCCGTTCGCTACGACTGTACAACGCCATAGCAATGTATGGAACTGTGCCAATCCGAACCAGTGACTACGATGATGAAAAAGTTTTCCTTGCAGACGATAACATGGCGTCCACTGAAGCATTTAACTCCTCGATTTGCGCTAGTAAATGAATCAGATCTAGTGGATTTAATTGACGAGGCCGATTAAAAAAACACAAAGCGTCAAATAAATACGCTGTCAAAATTCTGTCAGACTATAATGCTGTAGCCACGGGGAGCAGCCCGACTTATTTGAGGCTGCTTTTGAACTTATTACTGTTGGAGAAAAGATTGATGTTGGCGTTACATGTCATGATCATATGATGATGTTGAAATTTTATAATCGGATTTTGAATTAAACTGGATTCTGGAACTTTGATTCTCTGAACCTTGAACTCTACTTGAATGCCTGGAAAATATCACCTCGTAAATTATGGTCTACAAAAGGTAAGTACGCTTTTACTCTCTTTGAAAAATCATGGAACTTGTCATTCTTTTCATAGGCCTAGGCCCTCCCAGGTCAAAATTCCAGTTGATTCAAGCCGAACTGGTTTCAACTGGAACCAGTTGAAATCCAGTTGATCCCAGTTGAATATCCAGTTGAATCAGTTGATTCCGTGACGGAAAATGGAACAATTTTCAACTAGGTTTTTACTGACCAGTTGAACTCAGTAAAGACCAGTTACAAACAGTTAAAAACAGTTGAAACCAGTTAGTTCCGTCACGGAAAATGGAACAACTTTCAACTGGGATCAACTGGAATTTTGACCTGGGCTGTAAATCCAGGCCTAGGCTAGATATGCTATATAATTATTAAATGACCAGAATCTATTGTATGAGTTATATAAAACAAATATTAACTGCCTTGTATTCGTGTGATGGTAAAAATATGATCACTCGGTGAAAGATGGATTGTTCCATTTCACTCGCCTGCGGCTCGTGAAATGGAACAATCCATCTTTCACCTTGTGATCATATTTTTACCATCACACTCATAGTCAGTTAATATTTGTATACTATCACACTCTTGGGCATTCAATATTTGTGTACTATCACATGGCTCAAATCACTGCAATCATGATAAAATAAAAACTATCTCATCAGGTCAAATTTGACTTCCATTTCACAAGGCAATAGCAGGGATATAGCTACGCCAGCTGGCGGCGGCTGGCCATGTCCGGCACTTGCTCCCACTGACCGGCACAGAAGGTCATTTGGGAGGTTGCCGACCGGCACTCTACTTCAGTGAAATGAAAAATTACCACATAAATTGGCAAATAACTCATAGTTTGTCCATATGTGCCAAAAAGTGTAGTAAATTTTCAGATTTACAACCGGCACTCAGAGTAGCCTAGCTATAACCCTGGGCAATAGTCAAATGAAATGGAACAGTCAAATTTGACAGTGATAGAATTTTTACTCTTACACGAATATAGGAGGCAGTGTTTGTTTTATAGACCAGTTAACAGCAATGTTTGTAAACATATTAGGGCCTGGTATCTTGAAATAGGTCGGCCTGACTGTTACACACTGGAGCTCACTTGGCAATTGTATCTGTTAGAGTTTTAATACTATGGGCCATAATGATTCGCAGGCATGGATTCGCAGGCAACAAAAGAAGTGACGTAGGATGTTAACTGGTCTATATAATGATATCTTGTCATGGCATGTGATCATATACAAATATTTAATGTCTAAGAGTGTGATAGTAAAAATATATAATGAGGTCAAATTATGACTTTTCCAGAACAGTTAAAAGTTGACCGAATGATTAT
Source organism: Ophioderma brevispina (assembly GCA_023653785.1). Lineage (NCBI taxonomy): Eukaryota > Metazoa > Echinodermata > Ophiuroidea > Amphilepidida > Ophiodermatidae > Ophioderma > Ophioderma brevispina. Next base: position 72,333 of record JAMKCH010052404.1, read on the forward strand.
TTTACTATTGCAGGAATATAGGCAATCAATATTTGTTTCATTTGGTTGATGTTTTTGCTTTGTGATGGTAAAACTTCACATAGCTCAAGTTACTGTAATCGTGATATTATAAAAATCATATTGCTCAAATCATTGTAGTTAAGGTATTATAAGAATTATCACATGGTAATCAGTCTTTTAGCATTATTATATTATTTAGGTCTCTTGAATATTCTTGAAACTAATCATGCTATTTCATCAGCCAATTCTTATTATCCCGAGGAAAATATCTTGGGCTGTTTCCCTACAACCTTGTCTCCAGAGTTACAGTGAGGTGTAATAAAACAAATACTACAGAAGGACCTCTTTCCCTCTTTTCCCCTCTAGCTATGCTCTTGATTGTGTATTATCAATGGCATCTGATACTTTTTACCTATAAAAATCACTTTATTATTAAGGGATAAATTTGATTAAAAATTGAGAGAAATAAGCATCCATAGCTTATAAAGGATGAGTGCATGAGCAGTACAGTGCATAAATATTTTACCAGATATTCTTATTATTACCGGATAGAACTATTATTAATTATATAGTCCTACAAAATTGCTCCTACAAAATTAATTTTATGATTTTATATTTAAATTTGCCTTTGTATTCAAATTCAGATCTATTGACTAATTTATATGGATTCACTGTATAGGATCCATTACTTGGATACTTAAAATCTCTTGGTGTGCCTTTAGAAAAATATGAACTGACTTCTGATGCCAAGATCTCAATTTCGATGGAGTGGAGTGGGGGGGGGGGATGATGTCATTTCCTTTAATAATTACATCAACAGTATTGTTGATGAAATCAGAGCCCTTAATTGTGACATTCCTTTGTTTAATTCCAAAATCGATATGTTAATCAGAGATGTAACTTTTCCAGAAATTTCTGGATTTCCGGATTTTTGGCCATAAAAAAAATTCTGGAAATGTACAAAAAAACACACAAAAAAACACATTTTTTTTTTCAATTTCTGAGATGAAAGTGTTATTGATAAAGGTAAACCTGCATAAAAAAATCAAGATTTAAGTACCAATTTATTTTAGAGAAGGGGTCTTGTACCCAAAAATCGCATAAGAAAATACGTTCCCCGGAGCTTCACCGGATGCTACACTAAAATTTGGCCTTCCTGTCGGTTCAAGTTTTGGATTCTCAGGTAATGAGACTACTCCTCTGTTACATCTCTGGTTAATGTACGTTGATGTTATCGTTGTGATGTCCAAGAGTGAGCTAAACTTGCAAATTATGCTTGGTGTTTTCTCTTGGAAGAAATGGTGCATTTGATTAAATAAGTGTAAAACTCAAGTTGTGTAGTTCACCCAAAATTTAATGATAAAACTGATAAAAACTCTCTTTAATAGATTGAATTACAGCCTAGATCTTACTTAAGCTGAGCAATTTGGCTCTTGTTCTCTTGTAAAACGTAACAATGTAATGCAAGGTCTTTCGTTGAAACCATTGGAAAAAGGCTGTATGTAATGATAATAGACAAACACCAAACCAGATAACCAAATATATCTTACCTTTGAATCATCAATATCAGTTTAAGATTATGTGAGTATTAAAGAAATGATTCCATCATCATGCATTAGCTTTGTTTAGATTTGGATGTGCTGCCATTGGTATTGAAATAGGTAGATACAATAATACTCCTCTTAATGAGAAAACATGCAAAATCTGTGATAATGGTATCAAGGATGAATTTCATTGTTTTATGTTGTGTCCTCAATTCTCTCTAAAAAAATAATAGTTTAAAAAATCCAACATTCCAAAGTTAAAAGATCATAAGTTTATTTTTCTATTATCTATCATGGTAATTGTGGTTGCCAGGTGGCTAAATTTGCCAATGATATCCTTGCCTCTCATTGTTCATACATGGTGAAATTTTTAATAATAATAATCTCTATGTATATGAATAATATCATGTAACTTTTAAATTGTTTGGTGTCTGTGTGTAATTTTTGTGTTGCCTGCCCTAAGGCAGGAAGACACAAAGGGATCACTTTGTCCACTGTAGTCTGTTGTTGATGTCTGTTGCTGTCTGTTGTGAAAAAGGGTTAACATTTGCCTGTAATATCCTCATACTTTGATGGATTTAAACCAAACTTGGATCAAAGGTGCAAAATGGCATCCCCCATTTTTTGATGAGGTCAAAGGTCACATGCCAAGGTCAAAGGTCATGTGAGGTCAAGTTGTAAAATAGGCTGAAAATGTAAAATTGACCTCATTTGAAAAGTTGAAGTTCAATTGGAACCAAACTTGAATCATAGGTACAACATGGGATCCATAATTTGTTGATGATGTCAAAGGTCACATACCAAGGTCAAAGGTTATGTGAGGTCAAGTTGTAAGATAGGCTGAAATGTAAAATTGACCTCATTTGAAAAGTTGAAGTTCAATTGGAACCAAACTTGGTTTATGGAGTTTACATGCAAACCCTCATTTTGTTTATGAGGTCCAAGGTCACATATCAAGGTCAAAGGTCATGTTAGGCCTATCATTCACTAACCGCGACGGCAGGCGACACAAGCGGTCCGAGGACCGATGTATTTTTAAATGTATGTTTTATTTCTATGTATTTTAAAATGTATGTATTGGAACTCATAAGCTAGAATTGGTTGGTCACTTTTTATATACGAGTGTGACATTGATAAAGATTCAACTTATCTATATTTTATTGGAAGGATTGAGGTTGTTATTTGTTAACAGAAATATCACCCGGCCGAGCCTAGATCAAATATCAGGCGAGAATTAGACGAACCTGGTATTTTCTTGGCGAAGGCAATATTTTTTGTTATCAACCAAAAAACCATCCAATATTATTATGCAAGAAGCTGACTTAACAAAATAGTTCTAAAATGTCTTCAACAAAATGGCTTTATTTCGTTCATGAGCTGCACGACTGAGCGTTCAATAATTTTTGCATATTGTGTAGTCATGGGTGGTACGCACTAGTCACACAGCGATATCACACCACATGTAAGATTCTGATGTGTAATAATACAGTATATCACAACTCAATATTTATATGCAGCATTCTAAATCATCATTGAAATTGAGAAGGGGTGTTTTCAGTATTTTTACCAAAAACTGTATATAATGCCAAAGTTTATTAAATTTTATCAATATTGTTAAAAAGATGTAATTAAAGTTTTGATCAAGAGCAATATAAGATAAAAAATGAGGTTGTGTAGTGATTATCTGTGTGTGTGGGAGATTTGATTTGTTTACCATCAAGAGGCTGTATTTTTTTTTTTTTTGGGGGGGGCATAAAATATTCTTTACACAAAACTGTCTTAAAGTGACAGGAGATTTTTTTCGGATACAAATTTCTCTTAAATTGCACTGGATCGGTTGTAGACCACCTACCGAGAACGTTTCAAATTGGCCATGGGATCAAAGGAAACATTGTTCATTTTGATTACATACTTCGCAGAAGTAAACCATTTTTCCACTATAAATAATAATAAATTTTATAATTACCATTTATTGGTTATGGCAATTGTAAAGGTTGCACATTTTCATGAAATGAATATAATGCCATCTCAATTTCTTTTCTGAATATCAGTGATCAAGGGACATACACTATGCTACATTGACTCAAGCAAATAATTGCATTATTGACAAGTAAATCCACCTGGTATTCAGCAGACAAAGCACTTCAGATTCACCTTTGTTTAGTTGGAACTGCAGAGCTTTTGTTACTGTCCATGCAGTTGAATAGATGTCTGGCGTTATAGACTGGTTATCCCCGCCCAGTTTTGGGTAGACGTTTCACATAGAAGTCTCAAGTGCGCAATGAGGTATTGCCTTTGATTCCGTCATGCAGTGTATGATGTTGTGCAGTTGCGCAGGATGGAATCAATGGCAACTCTTTTGTATACTTGGGACTTCTATATGAAACGTCTACCCAGTTTGGATTGAGCTGGCCTTGTTCGCGATAAAAATAAACTTTGAGGTTCTACAGTGAGTTCAATAATTTTGACTGTATATTTCATTATTTATTGAAAAAAGAAACTAATGTTAACAAAACTCACGGTGGATACATTTTTGTGCAGAACCAAGATCCATAACTTATTGCGGGACCTCATTTCTATTCAATTTACCACCAGGTATTTAGAAAAAATACAAAAGAAGGGGGTCAAGCGACCTATGCTAACAACACGGTAAATTGAAAAGAAATGGGGTTACGCGGCAAGTTACTGTAAGTTAAGTTTTGTTTCTGCACAAAGATGTTAGGTCACAGTCTGCCAAACAACTTCTTTTCATGATTTTTTGTTCATCTTTGTTTCCTTTTCGGAAAAATGATGAAATATATGGTCAAAGTTAATTGAACGCACAGTAGAAGCCTAAGATTTATTTATTCATGAAAGAGGACGAGTATCTTGCACTTTGCGTCATGAAAAAAAATAGCTCGATCTTAATCTGGTGATGGGCACCTGAAATCCCTTTTATCTGGAAGTACAGAGCCATTGTTATTACCCATACAGTTGAGAAGTAATTTGTAGTGCTTTATCCTCTGCATACCAAGCAGATTTACTGGATATCAACAGTGCTATTATTTGCTCGAGTCAATGCTGCATGATGTACATCTACTGGTCACTGATATTTAGGAAAAGAAATTGTGATGACATTTTATTCATTTTCAATCAAATGTGCAACTTTTGCACTTGGCATACACCAGAGTATTGAAAGGGAATAATTACACAATATTAACTGAGCAGAAATCAGTTACTTCACCGATATGCGTAACCAATGTCCTTATGCAAGCATCTTTCTCTCTTTGATCCCATGGAGTAAAAGGTGTATTGGACAAACAATTACAAAAGAAAACCGGAAACCTTGTTTTAAACTTCAGTGCTACCGTAATTGTCCCTATTCGCTGATGTAGTAGTCCACTCAATCTACGGCATGACCTGGACAAAATTGCTACAGAGGGTTTTCTTGCTGTAACCTGTTGTACAAACCCTCCCAAACAACATATCAAAAAGGTAGAAAAAAGTAAGCATGGCAAGACATGCTAATTTGCATAAAACCTTTGTGTCATTTTTGCATATATTTTGGTTATTATACAATATATTAAAAGGGACGACTCAATTTAAGTAAATAAAGTTTTCATCGTGATAGAAGAATGGTCTGCACCCCTAAACCCCATCTGTAGAGTTTTGCGCTGATATTTCAACCCGTTTTCATGTGAGAGCTAAAAACATGATTTCTTAGCCCTATATGTAAAATTGATATCGGTCGACCAAAAAGTTTTGCTCATAACTTCCAAACCAAATATCCTTTAGTCCTAAGATTTCACAGAGTAAATGAGAAAAATAGTAGCTTTTTTCCAATACCAAAATGTTGTCCACTTCGGTAAAATCTTGGGAGTATGGGGACGATGCTATTAGCGATCAGGCCACGGCCCTTTAACTTTTGTGTCTTTCTTGCTGTCCAACATAGGACCCGAAGTACTTGAGGTCTAATCTTTTTTGAGTTAAGTACCGTGTGTAGTGCAGATAGGTTGATGGTTCTCTTCCTCATTGAGGTCATGTATTCCATTCCGTCTCTTTCGCATTTATATGTATAGGCCAAGAGTATTAATAAAATAAACAATGGAAAGGTGGAAATTTCTGGGAAACTATACCTTTTATTGATCCTTGGGACATGACAAAAATGTTGGAACACATTTAAGGACAATTCTAATATTTTGTAATTTTACCCCTGTACAAACTTTTCCCCCCTTATTTCTGAAAAAGCACAAAGAGGATTTTAGGGGACTTTTAGTATGTTATTCTAGACACATTTCTGCACCAATCCTGACATTTTCAGCTTGTTCCCAGAAATTTCCACGTTAAAACTAAAATTCTTGGCCTAGTAGGCTGACTTTATCTGCAGCATTCTCAAATGATGCTTTGTAGTAGATCTTGTGCATCCCCTGTTAGAGCTCCGTAGTCAAGGTCTGTGAGATGGTGACTTTGGTGACATCTAGAATGCTTGACCGCCTTTTTATGCTGCTGTCCTATTCCCAGGCTATTACCAAAATGACTCCTTTTTAAAATAGAGTGTGGGCCTGACGTTTCGATCCTAGCAGGATCTTCATCAAAGGCAAACTGACAAAACAACAGATAAGACAAAACATACACACAAGGAACAAAAGACAGGGAGGGGTGATGGGTAAAGGAACTGGGAGGAAAGCTGAAAAAAGAAAACAATGGAAATTAATGAACAAAGATATGTGACGATAACCAAGAAATCAGTGGGGCATGGAGAAGTGGAGGACGGATGAGTGATGGGCAAAGGGACTAGGAGAGCCTGCTGAAAATAGAACAATAAGAGTTAATGAACAAGGGGATGGGTGATAATGACCAGGAAATCAGTGGGGCATGGACAGGGTAAAGCTGAAAGAGAACAATGGGATAAAGAGTAGCTAAGGAGGGAAGAAATAATAATCAAAGGATGGGGCAAAGAAGACTTGGGACCCGACTTGGGAATGAGAAACCTGAAAGAGAAAAAAGTGAAAAATGAATGGGAATTCATATAACTAAACAGCATAATATAACATATAACAGAACAAAGCATAATGATGATAATAATAAAAATAATAAAATGTAGTGAACAAGAAAATCAAAGCCTAAATAAAAAAAAATATAAAAAAAAAACATGAAAAATTCAAAATTTTCACAGCCTACGTGCACATTTTTAACCATTTTATAATTTCATTGAAGCAATTGTATAATTTCACGGCAATTTAAACTCTGAAAAAGAGGCACGTCCTATTTTAACTTGGCCCCCTTAAAGTTTCATACTGGATGACCCCATTTTTATTCAGCTTGTGTACTGAATGACTCCATATTTTTGGGTACATTTTATCCGAAAGGACCCGGGAAAAGACCCTATTTTTTACCTGTTCGAGGCACATATACCCATCACTTCACATAGGTGTGAAGTGCCCCCCCCCCACACACACATCACTACTTGACCCAATGTGTTTGAATAATACTCTCTGATAATAATTTGCTAAATAAAGATCTCCCCAGGCCCGTCGGAGCCGCTACGGTTGGTACGGAATGAACCGTACCACTTTTCAGCTAAAAAGAGAGAGAGAGAGTAAAAAAGAGAGGAGGAGGAGGATAAGAAAAAATATGAGAAGGAAATTCTCAAAAATCTTGATAATTATAATATCATGGTTATAGGTATGGGCTCATTTATAATACGAACATCAAAGCTTTCATTATCGCATTGACAGGATCGCGTTATTGTCAAACCGTAGAACAATCAACTTTATCTACAATCAAGTTTATCTATAAAATAATTACTGCCTTTGTATTAAGTTAATATGGAAAACTTCATTCCATTTTCAAAATTTAAGAGCTTCAAGGGGACATCGCCCCTTTAACCCCAGACCCCCGTTAAAACCGTACCACTTTCAATTTCACTCCGACGGGCCTGGATCTCCCCGTCCCGATTGCAGTCTGATAAATCATCTAGATTGCAAAATTAATTTTGGTGGGAAAATTGCGGCAATCTTGAATAATGACCATCACTTTCCACTTTTAATATATCAATTGCAAGTGCTACACACCTTGCAGGCATAGCCATGCAAAACATGTTCAAATACTAACAGAAAAATGGAAAATCTCCCTAAGCATGAGCTATATACCTTTGTTGAAATACGGGCATATACGTCCATGTAAGATAAATGCAAATTAGCACATCTTGCCAGGCTTCCCTTTTTCTACCTTTTGATATGTTTGGGAGATCTTTTACTGCTAGTTACAGCAAGAAAACTTTCAGGTATACCTAGTACTTTTGCGCTTGCTATATTCAGAGAATATAAGCTGTGGGCCATTCCATGACCTTTGACCTTGGCACATGGCCTTTGACCTTGGCACATGACCTTTGACCTCATCAACATATGAGGGATCCCATGGTGCACCTATGACACAAGTTTGGTTCCAATTGAACTTCAACTTTTCAATTGAGGTCAATTAAAAAAAAACATACATACATACACACGCACAACAGAATGCAAGAACATCCGAACATCTGATTTGAGCTGGTACTAAAATTCATAATTCATTATATCGATTCTAATTTGTATCAAAAATGTGTGAAAAAAATAATATGGTTGACAAAATAATTTAATTTCCAAAAATACAAAATTTAAAGAAAAAAGTGTTATTGTGGACGGCCAGCTATAGCTGGCAGGACCACTTAGCAATCCGTTGTGCATGTGGATGTGTGTGTCAATAAATTAAGTTTTTGAAAGAAATTGTTAAAGTGTGTGTGTGTCGCTAAATTGTTAAGTTTTTAAAATTATTTTTTTTTTAAATTGACCTGAATTGAAAAGTTGAAATTCAAACTTGAGTCATAGATGCAATATGGGATCCCTCATTCACTATGAGCTATTAAAATCTCAATTCCCTTGGCACAGTTAGTAAGTACCTTCCATTCGCCAGTGTATTTAGAAAATACCCTGCTTTTTGGGTATGATATATGATACCCAGATCACACAAGGTCAGTTCATGCCAATGTATGTACAAGTACAACCCACTGAACTGTGTCCTTGGTGGATGAGCATATTGTAACTCATAGTGATTTGTTGATGAGGTCAAAGGTCATGTGAGGTCAAATTATAAATATGGGCTGGGCAGCCCACAGCTTATATTCTTTGAATATAGCGAGCGCGAAAGCCGAGAATTGCGAAATTCTAGTTAAAAATGTTTTCAAGAGGATGTCCACACCACACATTAGATTAGGAGCATTGAAGTCCTGCCGCATGTAAGAATGTGATTTTTAGGTCGTCCGATAGGAAAGACCTTATGGCAGCATGATTCGTGTGTCGTCGGCGTCAGCGGCGTCTGTGTCGTCGTCGTGTGTCGTGAGCTTTCCTTGTGAACAAAATATCTGGAGATCTTACGTCACACAGGGCTGAAACTTGGTGGATGGGTGTGGGGCTACAGATTATCGAACTGATTTGATTTACAACAGTATATGCATTCTAAGTACCTGATTTGCATAATTAGCATATGGGGTGTGGTCCGGAAGTATGGGAATTTGATCCGGGGGTAGGGGGTGTGGTTGGAGGTATAGGGGTTTGGTCCGGGGGTATGGAGATGTAGTCCATGGGGGTGGGGTGTGGGGTGTGGTTGGGGTATTGCATAGGGCTGACACTTGTGAGGGTGTGGCGTGTGGTTCAGTGATGTGGGGTGTGGTCTGGGAATGTCGGGTGTGGTCTTGGAAGTATGGGTGTTGCCCAGGGTATGGGGTGTGGTCTGTGGGTGTGGTCCGTGGGTATGGGGTGTGGTCCGTGGGTATGGGGATGTGGTCGGGGGTGAGGTGTTGTCCTGGAGTATGGGGGTATGGTCTTGGGGTATGGTGGTGTGGTCCAGGAGTATGTGGTCCGGGGGTATGGGGTGTGGTGGGGGTGTTGCATAGGGCTGACACTTGTGAGGGTGTGGTGTGTGGTCCGGTGATATGGGATGTGCTCTGTGGATATGGGGTCTGCCTGTCTGGATGTTAATGCTTTAATACCAAGGGTTTTCACTCCCATTAGACCCCCCATTTCAAAAAATGAAATTTATTTGGGCTGCAAATTTAAGGGGCAAAACATTGTTTTCAAAACACGTGAAAATTGGGCAAAAAGATGGAAAATTCCAATGAGCCTTACGCTTACATCAAACTTTTTGAAAACTTATTTTATGTTGATATTTACTCTAGAAGACCCAAATTACATATATTTAACACAAAACTTGCAGTTTTAGGCAATCCTGTAATTTTTTCAGGTGTTGCAAAATACACATCCTTTTCCCATAGAGTTTGTACAGTAACGGTTTAGCAACATCCACGATGAAATTGTTTTCAGCACATAAAGGGTTAATTATTTTTAATGTTACTGATAATTGTTTACTTACATGTATTTGTATACATATATCAGCAAAAATGGCTATGGTTCTTTGATTTTTAAAAATATTCTTAGCCAACTTCTGTTAGTGCCCAAAGGGGGTCCATAGGACTCCCCACTAATTAACTCATTAAGGGCGCAGCCGATTTAAATTTTGTTGGTATGAAATGCACATTTAAAAGTCAATTGCAAAAGAATTTGAAGACAAAATCCCATGCGCAAAGCGGCCAGCACGAAAACAATTTTTTTTGGTCCATAGGAACACCCACTTGGTCACTTAAGTGTTAAAATTTCATTTTGATTTGATGTATAATGAATTATTTCAAGGTTGTAACAAATTAATTCAACCCAAATTTGAAAAGTGGACTAATTTTGTTGAAATGTATACCAAATTGTTGGTATGGTCACAAGGATTAAAAAATGTATAGTTTGTACTATCTCCAACTTATACTTAATGAGTTATAAGCCGAAACCCCTTATTAGGTGAAAGGGTAGATTTAGCTTCTACAGGGGTAAATACTAAAAAAAACGCTTGAATTTCCGTGGAAATGGTCTCAAATTGTTTGTAATGTTATCACAAAATAAGGAATAGTTTCGACCATATGCAATGTGTAATTAACAAGTTACGCATATCATTAATACTACCCGTATCTACACCTACGGGATGCAGGGGTAGATAGATGTAACTTGGTAACTATACATGAACAATGTCCAAACTACCTTATTTTACTTGTGATTACATTACAAACAATATGAGACCATTTCCACTTAAATTGAAGCATTTTGTAATATTTGCCCCCTGTAAGAAGCTAAATTTACCCTTTGACATAAGTTTTCAGTTTATAACTCCATAAGTATAAGTTGGAGATAGCACAAACTATATATTTTTTAATCATTGTGATCATACCAACAATTTGGTATGCATTTAAACAAAATTGGACTACTTTTCAGTTTTGACCCCTGTATAATCTTTGCGACCCCATCTCACTTAAGCTACCCTACAGAATGGCCATCATACATTTTTGTGTACGTCATAGTGTTAGGAACCCCTGGTATCAGTGCCCCACCCACCGTGATATACCAATAAGGCTACTTTGGATGGTCTGGCTCATCCACTAAGAGGTCCCAGGTGTCACGGTAAAACAAATTTGTAGGTGAAAAGGTACTTGGGAAGGTCGTCTGAGCCGCTGTATCCAAGGGGATGGTGTATAATACCAGGATGATGTTACTGTTTTCATAATTATGTATTAATTATAAATTTATATATTTTTCATTTTAACATTGGGGAAAAATATTTTAGAATCATGAGGATCATTAATTTTTTTTCAAACTACAAAAAGGCAATTTTCCTGAAATATTGATGCATCAAAGGGCAGAATCTCCAATAGTTTCTGCCCCCCTTCAGTCTTCAGTTGGATTCTCCTTTAAAGCAGCCTTGATATGAAGGCTATACAGACTGTCCCCAAAAACTATACAATCAAACAAAAATATAAGCTGTGCCTTTCTGTGAGATATTTTGATTTTATTTTGTAGAGCAGATCCTAAGCTAAATCCTTGTTTTTATTTCTTTCAATTTGATGCACCCTAATCGGAGATATTGCCAGTTGAACACAGAGGATGAAATACCACTTTGGCCAGTTTCACTTGGAAGGTTCAAGAAACTTCAAAGGTACATGTGTAGCATCTTGTGGGATTAAAATGTTTTCAAACAAAAGAATATTGTAGAGATCAGCTTATCATGCACTGAACTAATCAATATATTATTTTTTAAACAGTGAACGCCCCAGAAATTATGCTGTGGGGGAAATGAGGGGACTCACTCTCAGCGGGGCAATAATCATGAAATTCATGTAAATTTTACTGCTGAAACAAGGATAAGCCACAAGTCTCTGTTTATGGGGGACAATGTGTGGACAATACTCTAATGTGGGATGGTACATTTTAGAAAGATCCCCCGGCCCACTACCTCCAACTTCAGGAGAAACAAAATATAACCAGTGTTGCCAAAAACAATAAATAAGGAAAGGATGGTTGGTGTTCAAAGGCTCTGATTCCTTTCAACGCGTGTGTTTTTATGGTTCCTTCCTTCTGCTGAAACCCGGAGTAAGCCGAACAAAGACTGTTGGGAATTGAATTTTGTTCCCCGCATGCTACATTTTTATTGGTGATGGTGTATTTTAGCTTATCACAAGGAGCCACACTTTATACTTTGTTAAATTTTAATTTTCAATAAAGAAATGTTTGAAGTTGCTTTTCACTGCCATTCTGTTGATATCAGGATAGCTGAAACTGGACCAACGTGTTTCAAGTGTCTTAGATAAGTGGACATAACTCTTGAACCAGACCCCCACATTACACAAACTAAAAATCGCAGGAAAGCTTACACAGTCTGAAAAAGAGTCAGGTTTAATTTCCAGTTGAGATGGAACTTAAAGAACTTTGCAAAGAAAATATCAATCTTTGATCGTATGTTTTTCTTGAGACCGTCTGTAACTTGGCGTTAGATGACGATTACCTATCCACCTGTGCGGTGTAACTCAATGTGCTAGATGATAATACAAGAAGAAGAAACTCAAGATTGCTGAAAATTTATACTACAAATTGTAGCTGGTGCTGCATGGAAACATAGAAGACTTAGGGTTGGTGGTGAACGCATCTTCCCTGATGGTTGGAAGTGCTGGCCGACCGGAAAATTTCAATTTACGGAGCATTACTGTTGATGGAAGTTTATTCCAGATGCGGATTACCCTCGGAAAATAGGATATCCGTATGCATCGACCAATTGACAGTTTGGGGTTGTTGGTATCTAAGACTGTATGGCTGCGGCTTGGTTGAGTTGGTGAGTTTTGAGATATGGTGGAACCTAAATATGCACCAGGTGAAACTGGATTTGGATAAAACGGTGCAACGAGAGGGATTGATGCAGCCCCAACTATTGTCATAAATAGGTTATCAATATTAGATTAGACACTCAGTAGACTTCTTACTAGGTATTTGGCTACAGAAATTGTCTGAAGAGAGGAAAAGGTGATTTGGATTTGGCTTATATTTCAATATAACATAGGCTGAATTTCGTATTTGCCCTATACGAAATTAGAAATTTCACAAATTTTTGAAAAAATTAATTTTCTCAGCTAATCCTTTCAGATGGGGATATTTTTTATGGAAAGCTTTACAGTCATTGCCGGGCAAAGATCATGTTTCCGATTTTTAAGGTACACCTGATATGTAAATCTCCTCGTTTCATCAAACGTTTCATCAATTCACACCTTTAACAAGCTCTTGATGTAATAGCAAGATCTTGAAGGAGTGGTGTTACTTGAGTAGTTCTGCGGTAGTCTAAAAGTGCAAAGCGATCTGCTTAGGATTTCACACCAGTAAAATAACCGGAGAACAGGTAGTCCAGCCCCCACTGCCAATGAGTGTTTGTGTTTTTGGTGACGTTCGACTAAGTGTACCTAAAAACTGAGCGAAAATGGCGATTCTGGGTTGCAAATCATGGTTTGCTACAATATTAGGTATAAAAGCTGTAGGAATATCAAAACATGGCAGCAATTGATTACCTGTTATTTTTGATCTGACAGACTATTAACTGTATTCTTACAGGGAACACCTGACTGAAAAAGTGCTCTGACCTCCAGCGTGCACAGTGCATGCTAGTCTTCCACGGTCCCAGTAGCCCCCTCGAACATTTGGGGATAAGTACCCTAATTTCCGGACTGATCAGGTAGGAAATATGATGATCTTCAGCGAATATTGCTTTAAGATCTGAGATGTTCCATGAGGGAAAATGACGTTTTCATCTCCTCGCCCATTTTGTACAGGAACGAATAGACATGCCTTTACGTGGTGTAATACGTAGATGGTTGATATCAGTCTTCTGGGTAATAAGGATCCATGCTTCTCCCACCGTATCCAATTGGGGGGGGCGAACCGTGAAAGGTAGGTCTTGCTTTTTACATCTTGTGCTGCATGCTGACAATGTTCTAGGGCGAACTCATACCTAGGTTAACGTGTTTTAGGCCTTAGACTTTCTGGCATGAGTTTTCCACTTCTAGGGGCGTCTGATATTGTGCGCCATGTAATCGGCTGGTTTTTTTCTGTGCATAACTTCTTCCCTGGAATGTTATAATTGATGACGCTAGGTTTCTCTTCAGGAGTGTATGGACTACCCGCGCATTTTCCACGTTGAATCTCATCAGTCAGGTTTCGGCCCAAGTTGCAAGGATACAGATCTTTTCTACAAGATGATGTGGTCAGATGGACTGGTGATTTCCTTGTAGATGATGCTGTTCATCAGCAAATAGACGGATTTGTGAGTTGACTTTTCACGATGTCAGTTATGGTAAACAAAAGAGTGTTGGGGCCGAGGACCGACCCATGCGGTATGCCCGTTGTTACATCATCCAAACTGGAGTGGGTACCATATTACTGAGACGGCTTGCCTTTCTAAATTGTTGAGGAATGATTTTACCATCTCAGAGTAGGACTGCGTAATATGTGCCATAATACTCACCAACTTTATTACAACGGCCATCTACAGGTGGATAGGACCTTTGTCAACATGCTTTACTAATGTCAAGCATATACGACCGGTCTGACCACGATGGTTGAGGGTCGATGTCCAATCATAAGAGAAACAAAAGCCGGGGTGAATGTTGACAATTTTCCCCGGAAACCTGTGGTATCAAGCAAGATGTTAATTGTGCAGATGTGATTGTGCGAAAGATGTGTGGCAATATGGCTCAGGTACTACCCCCCCCCCCCACACCACACACAAACCAACAGGAAAGGAAGAGGGAAACCCTTTAACACACCCACCCACACCAATATCCTTTCCCTTCCTTTACTTTTGAAAACTTCAAAATCGAGACATGAAAAAGAACATTAAACTGACGAATCTGAAATATATTGCACAGTGGCGTAACCAGTGGGGGGGCGGGGGGGGCAAGATGCCCCCCGGACACCAAAAAAAAATCGGGCGAAAATCGGAAGGGGAGCCCAAAAAACAGGGAATGAAAAAGGGAGAAGGAAGAGAAAAAAAAGAAAGAAAAAGAGGGAAGAGAAGAAGAAAGGGGAAAAAAGAAAGAAAAATAGGGGAACGAGAAGAAGAAAAGGGGAGAAAGAAGAGAAAAAGAAAGAGGGAAGAAGAGAAAGGACGGGTGAAGGTGGCTGGTGGGTTTAATCGCGAGCGCAGCGAGCCGGAAAAATTGCGCCTGAACAAAATCGGGAAACTTCCTTGAGTCTTGCCCCCCCCGGAGGCTCCAGTCTGGTTTACTCCATGATATTGCCACGTACTTCTACTCCCAGAAGGTAGCATAGGAAAAACATTACAGTTACATAACAATTTGTTTAGTATAAAAAACAAGTTTGCATTGTGGTTTATTTTCTCTATTAGTGCACGCTAGCTCACCTTCAATTATTTTAATGACTGAAGGAAAAATATTTCCAGTAATAACAAAGCGTAAATAATGTTTGGGGTCAATGCAACACATAAAAGAGGAATAAATTTCCTGATAGTTAACTACTTGGACTATGGACACACAACTGATACTTAAGGGACATTATGGCATGAAAAAAATTGACATAATGAAAAGGACCCTTACTGAAATCACTTCCACGAGTTTGAAAACAATTTGGATGTTTACATTCTGTAAAAACAGTAAAAAACAGAATGTAAACATCCAAATTGTTTTCAAACTCGTGGAGTGATTTCAGTAAGGGTCCTTTTCTTTATGTCAATTTTTTTTCATGCCATTATGTCCCATTAACTACTTGGACTATGGACACACTAGTGATACCTTCTGCCAGATGGTAATATGTAGATGATGTCTTGCAAAGAACAATATTCAAACTGCCTGAAATGGACCCATACTACAATAAATTTAACTTACTTGGGGAAAAAATTGATATTTTATTGTGTGAAAATTTCAGGAGATATCGATATACTTTTTTTGTGTCGTCTGCGAAGCAAGCGGCACTTATAATAGGGATTGCTTTGGTAGTGTGTCAGTCTGTGTATCTGTGTGTGGTAACAGTGGGCAATTGTTTAGGGTTAACATTTGGCTTGGGTCAACATTTTTACTAAAAATGTTGACCCAAATGTTAACACTGAACATAATTGCCCAGTGTTTCCACATACATGTGCACATTTTCATGACACTTAGCTACAATGGTCCTTGGGTAGCGACCCACAGTTGACCTCGTGTGACCTTAGTGACCTCATATAACCTTCGTCCCCATTCACAAACCACCATGGCAGACGACACATGCGTTCAGTGAACGGTGTATTTTTACTAACTGTTAGCTGATGGCAGTGACATCATTGCCGACATTTATTGTGCATATGGCAGGCTTTTGGCAGATTTTGAAGAATATTAGGTGAATGACCTCCCCGGCTATGGTTGCCAGTTGAGTGATGAAATGTGCAAAACCAGATTGGTGTATATTATCATTATTATAAATTTATGTAAGAATTGATTAAACTGCAGGCATTGAATTTTGTTGGTTT
Organism: Ophioderma brevispina; assembly: GCA_023653785.1. Lineage (NCBI taxonomy): Eukaryota > Metazoa > Echinodermata > Ophiuroidea > Amphilepidida > Ophiodermatidae > Ophioderma > Ophioderma brevispina. Next base: position 88,763 of record JAMKCH010052404.1, read on the forward strand.
TTCTATTTCTGAGGCAATTGTTGTGTACAACAAACAAGCATGAGAATTTTCATGCTTTTGTCCGAATTCAGTTTTTTTCTTGCTTAGATTTAGGCAATTTTATTTATTTTCAGCACTGTTTAGGGCCATTTTAGTCATTTTCACGCTGTTCAGTTCATTTCAGTTATTTATTTTTTTTCACTCACATATACAGATTATAAAAGACCATCAGATAATAATAAAAAAGTGAAGGAGTTACAGGTAAGACTTATTAACCTGTCACTCTGTAACCCCACTTGGACAAATTGATTGAAGTTGGACATGGCAGCAGGTTGAGAGTCAGCGTGATAGATAATTGTGGAGAAAGGACAATCATCAAGCTGACACATCCAGCGATCAATTTGACAGAACAAAACAATACATGATTGAATTACACATGCTCGTTGTAATGAAAAGAACATAATGCAACACAGAATTTGAATGCTATAATGAAAACGGATAACAATCATGTATAACTTTGCATGATGAAGACTTTGTATGTTTTACGGAAATGCTTCACTGACACAGAAGATATCATGTTGTCTGAGGCTTAATTTACACCATTCCAGAGCTTACTACCTGCAAATTTAATCAATTTTGATATACTTAAAAAACAGAGGAATTTACTATATCTGGTATTAATATTGTGAATATTTGAGTGTTTCACAAAGATATCATCGAATACATCTGGCAACTTTATATAAAGGTGCAGTTGTACATATCTTTAAAACTCAATACATTATATTTAATCAGCAAAGGGTTTCAGGCTTTTTGTCAAAGTGGATTGTCATGCCCGAACAACTGAAATTTTTTTTTAGTCAAATCTATAGGTTTTCAATAATTCCAGCTCGTTTGGAAAAAAGGGAAGTAATATATAAAATAAAAAGAAGTGGCTTTGAAATAATGTGTTTTGCCAGATTTGAAGTATTTTTCAGAAGAGTATATATATTTATTTATGAGTATGTATTTGGGCTGGATAAAGATTATCTTATGAAGTTAGTTAATATAGATTGTTTTAGAAATATAAAAAAAACATACTGTTGTGATGTCTCGTGGACGTCAAAGGTCAGAAATACCCTTTAAACACAACAAATGGGCCTTGTGCACAAATGATCTAACTTTTATATAATAACACTGTTTTAATGATTTTAATCAGATTGTTTCAGGAATTTGGTATGTCCAAAATACAATTACATGTACAATTCAATGTTACAATTTTAGTCTTACACAAAGTTCTTCCAGAAGTGACGGCGCGGTTTATGTCCACAATTAAAAAAACCGTTGCAGTTCAACGATGATATGTCCTCACAGCAAAGACTCCAAAATGACAGCATGCAGTCTTGTAAAATCTTCGGTATTATAATCCAAGGGGATCTTCTCCGTCTTGAAGATAATTGTGTCCAGCAGTTCAAGATGACAAGGTTGAATAAATCCCTCGACGACACTAATATTCCACAGTATATCAGTCCAAGACATAATCACCATGATTTCTATCTGTCCGCAATTTGGAATCCTATTTTGATTCCCAGCACTTCAGGCTTCAAAGACGACAGTAGAATAATTATAGCGGTTCGCGCTCACGTGAAATTCAAAGTACAATGAATCTTGGCACTATGTACTGTACAGGTCTACCATTTATTGCAAATCAAAACTAGCTATAACTTCTAGCTATTTGTTACTGGGTGGCTGCTGGCAAATTTAACCTCTCCAATCTCTCCTTATATAAGGATTTCACAAAGTTCCCAATTCTTAAAATTACCACAGCATCATGCATAAACATAACCGTGCACTAGCTGACCAATGGGGTCTCACATAAATGACATAATCTGCGTCACCATCTTACATAAATAACATCATGGGAAACCCCCAAATTTTGCAATCTGTTTTGATCTCAATGCATAAACAAGTTGACTCATTTTCTAAGTTTAGCATTCCGAGGAATCCAACTCATCTGTTGCTTGATGTAAATAACAGGTGCCGATGGTCAAGTTTTGCACAAACAACATAGAGGAATCCCCCTTTCTCTTTTTTATAGTAAAACAAAGTACTTTTCCGGTGAGAAATCTTAAGTAAATTTGAGAAACAAAATATATTTGAATCACAAAATGGAGGCTAATATAACAATACAGTTACACGTAATTGAACACGAAAAATTAAAATGCTGTTTCATTCGTAAGATGTCAAGAAATAGTATATTTCCTTTGTATTTCTTACATATCATTTGAGTAATCGAAATAACGGCTGTAGAAAAAAAATTCTACCAGCTTTAACTGACGGGCATTCCGCGTTTATTTTCAGGGAAGAATAAACATGGTTTTCTAAGGACCTATAAACAAAATGTATAGAGGTCGTGCTATTTAGCTTTATATAGTTAATATTTTCTAAATCAGATATCTACTCACTCTATACTTCTATTTTATTTGTAAATTTTCGACGAATACCATCAAAAGGAAACACGTTCTGGACCTTAAAGGTGCAACGAGAGATTTTGAGGCATCCAAATATTGTGTCATAATAGTAATTTCATATAGATTAGACACTCAATAGATTTCTTACCTTGAATTTGTTAATAGGAATGTCATAAAAGAGACAAAACAATTGATTTTGAGTTGCTTATATTTCAATATAAAACAGGCTGAATTTCGTATTTGCTCCTATACGAAATTAGAACTTTCACAATTTTTGTACCAAGAAACGTTTCTCAGCTCAATTAGTCTAGCAGATTATACGGGTTCCCATGCACCCCCCTTAAAACTAAATTCTAACGTGATTTATGATCTCTATGATATATAATTAAAGAATTCTGATGTTACCAAAATCAAATATTGTCCCACGGGTTCCGTTTGGCGGCCATCTTGGATTAAGAGGGATTAATCATACAAAGTTGTTCAATTTAGTTGAAAAGTATCTCAAATGATTCGTCTCATCATAAGGAATGAGAAAATATATAGTTTGGCATATCTGTGATGTTCAGTTACAGAGATATGGGTGAAAATGTGATAAAGGTCATTGAACTTTTGATTGGTCATTGTACAGGGGGGCCAAATTTTCAAAATGCTTCAATCTTGACAAAATTGGTGTTAAATTGTTGGTATGAGCTTGAGCAATCTGGAAATGTACAGTTTCCATGATTTCAGATCTTCCATTTTGGTTTATCGGTTAGGAAAGAGATGAGTAGTCCATAATTCCCATACAAAACAATACAAATTTGATAAAAGGTAACTTTACACTGAATTTTACCACCAAACTAAACATCCTATTAGATAGTGCAAACTATACTTTTCTGGATTGCTCATGCTCATAGCTACAATTTGATACCAAATTTGTCAAGATCCATGCATTTTGAAAGTTAGGCCCCTGTACAATGACGAATCAAAACTGCAATGACCTTTATCACATTTTACCCATATCTCTGCAACTGAATATCACAAATATGGCAAAGTAGACCTATATATTTCCGGATTCCTTATGATGAGACGAATCATTTGAGATACTTTTCAACTCAATCAAACCTTATTATATGACGGACCTCTTTGGATCCAAGATGGCCGCCAAACGGACCCCCTGGGACAATTTTTGAACATCAAAATTGTTTAAGTAGATGTCGTAGAGATTCTAAAAATCATGTTAGAATTTAGTTTTAAGGGGGTGCATGGGAACCCATGTAATCTGCTAGACTAAATCCTTTCAGTCTCAGATGGGGGTATTTTTTGATGGAAAGCTTTCCATTAGGGCAAAAATCGGTACTTGCGATTTTTCTAGGGACACCTGATATGTGATATAGTTCAAATGTTAGTCTTGACCTTGAAATGCAAAATGGCGGCTATTTCAGGTTTCAAGGTCAAGACTAACATTTGTACTGTTAAAAGTTGCAAAATTGAATTTGTCATACACGAAAATATATATTTAGACACTTACATCTTAAAAATCGGTTTATATTAGCAATTTGACCTTTACTGAAAGTGCATTGACCTTTGGACATTTTGGCCATAGCGTCCTCATTTGAAGTCGGATCTATAACAAACTATACATTTTTAGAATCCGTATGATAAGGCGAGTAATTTGACATGCATATTAATTCAATTGCGACAGTTCTCAATTTTTACCCCCGTGTTAACTTTGTTTGCCCCTTCCCCAAAATGCCGGAACATTGAAGCGGCAAGCCCAAGTCAAAAACTTTCAACATCGATCAGGGAACCCCAAGACACCTTCAAATCTTTGTCTCCAGAGTTTGGTCACGGGATCTACAGGCTGTTCTTCTACTAACAACTTAATTGTTACCGCCTCACTCGAGAAAAAATGACTTCGTTTCTCTGAACGAACTAATAAAGAACAGTATTTTCTTAAAACCAATTGTTGAGGATGAAATTATATTAAAAAACTATTAATAAATTTGATCAAAACAAAAGCCCCTGCCAAAATGTACATGTTATTACTACAAACTTCACAATAATTATATTTAAAATGAAAAAGTGTAAAGGATATCACTATAATGATTGCATCAAAAAATTTCCAATAAAATTCGCCATATCAGGTATTGTATACTAATCCAGAAAGGGTCAACAAATCAAAATGTTCTTGGTGTGATCACCAGTGAAAATCTTACATAAAATTACCACATAGATGCTGTACTGAGGAGTATTTCAATAAATATTTACATTGAAAAAATTAAATGTTCCATTCCATACATGGGAGTATACTGTACTTGATATCTTGTTTTACCATAATAAACATTCATGATGTATATAGCTTAAATAGAACTTGTTCAAACTGCAAAAATAAGCTCTTAGAACATTTTTTTTCAAATAGCCACTACAGATGTTACTCTGGGCCTCTCGTTTATATTACTCAAGTATTGAAAGGCTTTTACATATCTAAGTTAGAGAACTGAGTGCATTAATGCACATTCAAGCTACCTAGCTGATATCTGCAGTGAGCAGTTGTTCAACATGCACAATTATCACACAAGAAATGCCCACGATTAAATAGTATTTCCAAAATGTATATTATTTTTTGATGACGATATTAGACAATCTAGACGAATCTAGATTAGTGTTGTCCACCAAAAATCTCAAACATTAATATAAAACAAACTCTTAACAAGTTATATGAACAGTCAATTTTGGAGGCATGCCTCGTCTTGTAATGTGTTAGCAGTATTCTGGTATATTTTGTCATTCTGCTCCTTGTCCAAAGTGGTTTTGTTTTGTTCTGTGGTTTATAATGTTTAATTCCTTTGTTAAGGGATGTACAATTCGTATATCGTCGTCTTGTAGAATACTATACACTCTTACAAATGAAGTTTTTTTTGTCTTCTATCTTGATCCCTGCATCCAAAAGAGCTCCATGGAACCATTTTGGTTGCTAAAATATATTAGGTTTGAAGAAACCTTTTTGATTCTCTAATGAACCCGCTTGGACTTGTGTAGAACCCTCTGTGGACATTTCTACACTTAAGAAAGTTGTTATTATTTGACAAATAAAAAGCGGATGGGACATTAGCTCGTTAGAAACAATTGGCATAAAGATAATTTTTTAACTGCTTTGGGATTTTGCCCATTTTGAGTGTTCAAAGTGTGCGAGGAAGTTATCTGTCTTAAATCTTAAGCATGTGAGAAACACAAATTAGAAATTGGGCGTCTTTAAAGTGTACATCTACTTTTGGTCAATATTTCTCACACATACGGCCATTATTGATTGCCTTCTTGAACTGTAAGTTTAATGATTTAGAACTGTCACTGTCGGAAATGTGTCTTGCATCCAAACACAATGTATCTACTTTTTCATTATAGCTTTACTCTTGAATATCAGGTCAAATTTTAAATCCATAAAAAAAAAAAACCAATAGAGGTCTTCCACCTTTCGGATTAGCGGTCATTTTGCCGGGAATGGTAGAGTCCATTCCAAATTTCTGGAGACTTTCTAAATCTAAATGCATGTTGGATATGTATGCATAAAAGTATGGGTCACACTTTGAATAGCACAAGTACTTTGAGGTCGGGTATTAAATTGATCTGAATGAGGAATACTACGGGATGCATGAGTGAGGTGAAAGACCTCTATACAACAATTCATCATATAAAACATTTTACATTTATTCCTACATAAAAATACATAATGTGCGTGGGTACGTGGGTGACTGTGTGCGTATACTTTTAATACGTACTGAAACAGCTTCACTTGCATACGATATGATTTCTCTTACTAAGTATTTATTTTATTCATTTAAATTTATACCACAGCGCTTGCAGTAATCTATTTTGGACCATAAGCACGAAGACCGTCAGAACTTTTATTTTATGCCCGATTACATTCAAAATGGTTTGTTTTATTCTTAAAATAGTATGACTCGAAGCTTGCCATGCTTGCGAACGATCAGAAATCCAATGGTGAATGCGTTGTTTTGTTTCGTTTTCTTCTTTTGTTTTTATTTTTTTCCTTCTGAATTAAATGTAGTACAAAATAAGCATGGACAAAACTTCAGAAAGTGCACTTTTAGTTAACATAGAATGTTTCCCCTAATTGTTTAGTGTTTCTCCTTCAGTTTTTCAAGCGAATGAGTTTAAAGCAAAGTTTTACTGAGCAGCTTTTGGTAACAAAATTTGGAGACAACAAAATTATGATTATAAATTGGTGAGACAAACGCGGGCCGCAACTGAACATACGCCCGTGGTATATCTTTGAGACTCTTTTTAAAGATCACTAGTTCTGCCAAAGTTGCAATTGAATTAAAAGGTATTGATTACTTTGAAACAAAAGCTCATCGATCTAAAAGCTACCTAAGTTACCCTATGATCGAAGTATTAATAAAAAGCGAAGAAAAGGTTTGGCTAGATATTTGTAATGATTATTGATAACCAACGCAATTGTTTTTGAAGATTTTTGCCATCATCATCTTTATCACCCGCATCAGTATCAATGTTGTGAAAGCATCAACATATACCGATATATAAAAGGACAAAAAACTCTCAAATTTGCTTCACTTCGACGTAAATGGCAATAATTGTAAATTCAATTTTGTGTCAAGCAATAGCTAGCGTAAATAAAGCAAGCTAAAATAATCTGATATTTTGAACATAGTTATTTATAGCGGTTTAACAATATTTTGGCTGATTCAAGCAATAGGGTGCTTACGGATTCTAGGCAGTAGAGCGTTAATAAAGTAACCCTTTGACGTCACGACTGCTATTTGCTGTCAAATCGGAACACGTGGTGACTAATCGAAGGAAAGTCACTAAATTTAGTGGGTATTGTGCGTGAAAATACAGACTGGTGATTCTTATGTCTTGAATGAATGAATGTGCATGGTTGTATTTCCACAAAACATGTTAAGATAATCTGCTCATTTTATCTGATTATAATATTTTAGAGTACTATATTTTGTCTTCATATTTATGCACTGTATACTCATCTTTAGTTATTTCGTTCCTTACATACATGTATGTCTTATCTTGAGGCCTATATAATTGGGGTATATTTCTAACAGCTCCCCATTTCACAACTTGGTGGAGAGAGACAAATGAATTAAAAGTGCCTTGTGCAAAACACTGGCTGCAAGGGGATTCGAACCCACGATCTTCAGGTCAGTAATATAGTTCATTTTATCCCCTAGACAACACTGTATTGTGATAGCGTGTTTCTTCTGTATGAATGTAACTATATAATGTTCATTTTGGTTAAGTTGTTGTAAAAGGCTTTCATTTGAAGAGTCTTTAAACTTCCTAATTAACCAAACCATGCGCTGGGTCGATACATTTAAAGGTCATTTAGGGGGGGTCATTGAGGTCTTTGTTGATTGTTTGGTGAAATATAAACCATGGTCTCATTTGAAAAGTCAGTCGAATCATTAATAACTCCATGGTCGAATAACCCTGCACGGTAGTTTCCAATAATAAACGTAGTCGGTAATGGTTTTGCTGTCAATTATTGTGAGTGAATCTGGTCGACAGTTTGCATTTTGGACATCACGCAAACGAGATATGTCTAAGCGGACTTATATCAGGGGCATACCCTCTTTGAATATAAGAACAATTCTGTTGGACTCAAAAATAATCTTTGAACGGCTTGTACATTCTTCTTCTTATCGTGTCCAAACACAGTGGTTCTCAAATATGATCCAGCCAGAGATGGGTACAACGTCTGGCTGCTTCACTGAATTCCGCAAGGTGCTTGTACTGTGGGAGTCCAAAACGTTTTGCCCCTAATGACAGTCCTTTAAGATTTCAAATAAATCAAAAGATTAAAGATAAATTTAGACTTTTAGAAGTCCAAAACGTTTTGTCCTTAAAGACTTCATATAAATCAAAGGAATTGGGAAATTGGTGGATAAAAGGTGTTTGTCTCCCTACCTCCATGCTTCTGTTGTTTGTTTTTTGAAATTCCTCACTCAAAACTCTTATTGCATGCAGCATACTACAATTTTTCCTTTCAGTCGAACATGAAAAGCATATACTGCAGGCTTCTCTTCGTGTAAAAACAAAGAATGGTGGTGTGCATAATGATTCAATTACCATATTTGTTACCCTGTTTTGAGAAATAGAGGGATTTTGATCGTCTTTCTGCAGACTGGCTTGTCCGGTATTCTAGCTGGCAACCCTATCTAAAGTCAAGATGCGAGCGAGCAGACTCGACTACGCATTATAGGGGCCACTCGATATGTTTTGCCAATCGTAGCGGCTTTCACCGCTGCATACATGTGTAACCCTACAGAGCTAGCACAGTGGCGTGTATGAGGAAAATAACAGAGGAAAATACTGCATACTTAATTCTTGATGATGAGAAATACAAAATTATAACCGCTGACTGAGGGAAATACTGCGGATTATCTATAGATGTCTGTATTTTTTTTTGCCAACCGTGAAAAGAACCAAGGATAGATTAACACCCAGGAATCTTATTTTTTTTCTGAATATTTTTATCTGCAATCCCTGCACTACGGGGTCACGAAGACGATCGTATTGAACGGAAGGCTTGTACGTACGTCGTTCATCAACGAGCGATATCTACTGAAGCTATAGTCGATGATAACATAATTCAGCGTCGGTCGTCGAACGTGGAATATAATAAAAACAACACCTACGTAAGATATTCTCCATAAGAGGTATATTTTTGGATCTATAAATGCTATGATTTGATATTTATTTTTACTACCAGGTGGTCTGCGCCGGTGTTTTGAACTCGACCTTTTATTTTGGCTGCTATGATATGAATACAGCCGCCATTCAGCAGACCTTGAACACTATGAATGGCCTAGCCGCCATGAATAGCAGCAACCCAATTTCTACTGTCAGTGCCCCGGGGGCCATACAGGGTACTAATAACAACCAAGCAGCGGTAACACCTCCTCCGAAGGGAATCCCGCCTGTAGTCAAACCAAAACACGGGGATACCACCACAAAGGGGGCTAACCGTCCAACGCCAACTGGTGCTGATACTAACGAGGATGGGAGAAAAGCGAAAGCTTCCAAAACGGAGGATAGTAATTCCATGGCAAATGGTGAGACCCATTCTGCCGCAGGAGCCCGTAGCATGACCTTAAAAGCCAAAAGTCTTTCAGAACTGATGATGGAAGAACAGTATTTGCAGAGATTATTCTACTATTTCTCAGCATGCGAGAGGTGTACACTAGCTCAAGTGTGTAGTAGATGGAGAGGGATGGCATACAATTCTAGATATTGGAAATATGTCACTCCAATACTCCACAAAAGGGACTTGTATGACGACACAGACGACGGAGGGAAAATCTTCACATCTCTGTGCAGCTTTGAGCAGAGAGGATTTGAGTCAGTTTGCTTGGTTAGTGTCTCGGACTTAGATATCTGTGAGTTTATCGATCATTGTCCGAAAACAAAGAAGACTTTGAGAGGTATCTCGTTGAAAAGATCCACGGTAACAGATGCCGGGTTGGAGGTGATGTTGGAGCAGCTTGGAGCAGTAACTGCTCTAGAGCTAAGTGGTTGCAACGACTTCACCGAAGCCGGTCTCTGGTCCAGTCTTCAACCTCGCGTGACCTGTCTCAGCATAAGCGATTGCATCAACGTTGCCGATGAGAGCGTAGCAGCGATTGCCCAGCGCCTACCAAATCTTCGGGAGTTGAACCTCCAAGCTTATCACGTCACTGATAGCGTGCTAGCCTACTTTCCAGCTCGACCAAATGGCCCCATGTCGGTCCTCAGGCTCAAGTCATGTTGGGAGCTCACCAACCATGCCGTGGTCAATATCGTCCATTGTCTGCCTCAACTTGTCGTGTTGAGCCTCAGCGGTTGCAGTAAGATCACTGATGAAGCCGTTGAGCTAATCGCAGAGAATATGAATCAGCTAAAGTGTCTGGATCTGTCTTGGTGTCCAAGAATAACAGATGCTGCCCTGGAATACATCGCCTGTGATCTTCCTAAGCTGGAGGAACTAGTCCTTGATAGGTAAGATTATGTAGCAAGACTTGAAATACATGCATGTATGTCCTGAATGAAGTAGTTGTAGTTGAAGAGTGAGCTTTGTCGAATCTCTATAGTGTCGTATTTTGTAAGTTAGATGTTACTTATTTGCAATGGAAGGTTTTGTAATTTACAGCCTACATGATCTCGGGTACAGAGGTAGTGGTGTATTTAGACACTGTAGTCTGATTAGGCGTGATGGGAGAAAGATTTTGACATGACTTCGTGTTTTCCACCCTCATTCATTTTTCGTCATCTCGTCAATCAATTAATCAATCAATCACTTTATCTCCACACAATACATCTCATTTTGGAGAGGTATCACCAGCGGAAAGTGTTTGAGTGAGATGCCCATATTCTTCCACAGGTTATACTCAGACTACTACATAGAGCTAAGAGGTGATGATGGACAACATTTGGTTTGTTGTCGAATGATATCCACTATTTAACACCCTCTGAAAGGACAGGACACCAGTTTTACCTTTTGATCGTCCTTGTTTCTTCTCTAGGAAGGTCTTTAATCCACGTAAAATACTGTTAAATTGAGAACAAGGAGGAATGACTTATGGAGTTTGCAGCTTAGACAGACATGGAAACAAGTTTAATTTTTTTTCGAGGAATGAAACTGCCCATTTGTAAGACTGAATTTACAACAATAAAAGCCATTCCATGACATGACATCCGGGTGCTCTTGAAGGATGAATATATATATAGGATGTAACAAAGTGTCAGAATTCATTTTTTGCAATACAAAGAAACAATAATGGGAACTTGACAATGCTTGAGGATGGTGGAAAAGACTGTTAAATCTTTGATAACATCATTCAAGAAGTCGCAGAAGATTATGCAATACCAATCAATTAGTCGAAATAATTGGATGTTCGTCGTATTACCTCTGCATTTAACAAATGGTGTATCTGTATTGGACAGATAACTTGAGCCATTCAGTGGCGTAGCCAGCTTTTTTTTTAGGGTGGCAAAGGGGGGGGGGGCACACATATTTTCAGGGGGGGCAAGCATATAGTAAAATTTGTTAGTATAGTATATGGCCTATGTAAATCACTAATTTTTCAGGGGGGGCAAGCCACTGGAGCCATTGTACTCAATCTCAGAATATATCAGTTATATTACTACACTAACCGTTTGGGAGGTGCTCTTTGTTAACATCTCCTAAGATAAAGGGACATTCAGAGGTTACTTTGGAAGGACGCCCTAATTTTTTTGACCTTATCTCAGTTTTGACTAAGCCAGATCTTCTGCATGGACACATAGCATTTTATAATCTCCAATTAACAAAAATGCCCAAGACGAATAATAATAATTGTTGTTGTTGCAATTATCAACATACTTTTATTTTGTGGTACTCACTAGAATTAGGGGTAAACATAGTGGTTATGATATCATATCATATATTTATTTATGTCCATGCCAAGCGAAACAACAGAATTATAACAACAACTAACATTATAAATACATTCAAGGAATTGTTGGCATGGCGGAGCCAACCAAGAGGCCAAATGGGCCAGAAGTGGGTGACTCCTTACCAAACAACAACAAAAGCACACAGAGATATCAAGTACATTGAATAATATTGCAACGAATGACTGATGATGATACAATGAAATATTAAATAATAAATTAATAATGATGAAAATCACAATCTATAAAGGTACATTACTCATATAACATAAACAAATTGGTTTTTATATTACGTTTGAATGACTTAACAGTTTGAGCTTTTTGAGCTCTGAAATTATGTCCATTTAAACACAAAACTACGTCATCTTATCAAAGATTGTTACCGTAAGCATGAAAATCTGTATTAAATATATCTTCAAAATTTGTGTGTCAAATATTTGCAAATTAGGCATGCAAATGTTTAGTGCCTCGTTATATTGGTTTGTCAAAGACCTCGACCAAATATACCCTGAACGCATCGTAATTAGTGGCACGTGCCTGCGGTTTGGAACGGATCCGTTTACAACCATGTCCGTCCATCATCAGGGTATTTTCCAAGGATGACGTCATAGGCAAGGTGACCCCAAGGTGAACACTTGGTCTTTAAAAATTGGGTTCAACCCAATTTATAATGATCGGTTTGTGAAATGTAACCGAAATGTATTTATTTTACTGATATATATCCATGAACTTTTTGAGCATAGCACCCAATAATATGGCGATCATCCCCAGGCTCATTGATATTATACATGTAATGTACTAGTAAGACGTTTACCCATATACCAGACTTAATGCTGATATAATTAGGAAATGACGCATAGCCAATTCAATTAAATGATAAAATCAACATTTTCGTCAGTCCTTAATCTAAATAACCTATGGCTGTCTGACGCGAAATTATGCTAATTGAATGTAAAGGATGCAGTAAAAGATCCCATGGTCACTGATCATAAGCACATAGCTTGCTAATATTGAATTTAACCGATGCCAGTTGATACAACAAATGGATCTTAATTTTCTGCTTGCTTTATTTCAATGACGAGTGGGAATGTCATACGTCACAAAATAGAGAATATGAGATTTTATTATGTTATTATAATTATACTATAATAATACTGATGATAATAATACTGATAATAATAATAATAATAATAATATTTACTGATAATAATAATAATACTGATAATAATAATACTGATAATAATAATACTGATAATAATATTTACTGATACTAATAATATTTACTGATAATAATAATACTGATTATAATAATACTGATAATAATATTTAAGATAATACTAATTATAATGATAACAATAATATTTACTGATAATATTTACTGATAATAATAATACTGATAATAATACTGATTATAATAATACTGATAATATTTATTGATAATAATAATAGTTACTGATAATAATAATAGTTACTGATAATAATAATAGTTACTGATAATAATAATAATACTGATATTGTGATAATAATAATAATAATATTTACTGATAATAATAGTAATAATAATAATATAAGAATATTGATACAACCATTCTTGTATAGTGCTTTATATACAACGTCCCATAGCATCAACGCCTTTTATTATAATATTTAAACAAAGTGAGAGATAAAGACACCCAGACAGACAAAGAGGGGAGAGAGAGAGAAATAGAAAACAGATATTGCAACCATCATATCTATAGTGTAAATTGCATGAATATTATTGTTATTATGATAGATGTTTAGGTGCATTCGAAACGAAAGGCCTGTGTATACATATATATTTATTTGGTCGTATCTGCTTTCTGCAACTAAGAGTTCCTACAGGCCATTTTTACGGAGAAATCTCCAGAACCACGCTTGTTATTGTAGTTCTAGTTGACATGTACTACGCAGCATTTTATTCCGGCGGCGTCGACATTTCTAATTAACTGTAACCACTTGGTAACTACATTATCTATTACTTGAATATTCGCTAATCCAGGTTAAGGTGGTTTAGATTATATCTATTAATAGTTCAGTAAAACGTGCTTTAAATTGAATTCCCGGAAATGTTTCTCTATGATCATTATTATCATAATTATGGTAATAATCTTGGGTTCACGTATGTCAATCTGGGTTCTTTCCGGTAAAGCGCTATTAAGACATACACAATTAACTTTTGCAAAAACACGTGCATTTAGAAAATGTGATATATAGCTATTTACAATCCTAACTGCATATACAAATCAATACACGAACATGTATGACAGAGAGAGGCAGAGAGAGAGAGAGAGAGAGAGAGAGGGGGAGAGGGAGAGAGAGAGAGAGACAGACAGACAGACAGACAGAGAGGGGGTGAAAAAACTTTGACGGACATTTATGAAGGGGAAGGGATGTGACAAGTTGCTTTGGCAAAATATTAAAAGGGGATCCAAAATGGTACTGGTCGCCATTTGAATCTATAGTTAACTGTTAAAGTTGTTTAACACAGTTGAATGGATGAGAAACCAACGGACTGCAAGCTCAAAAATCAAGACATTTTTTACGAGAATAATAATACCCCCGTACCCATGTAGCACGCTAAAATTGGAGAATTAAGTATTCAAATGTTACAGAACAGAAAAGATATTTTCGTTTATACAACAATTCAAAAAGCTAGGAGGTAATTGCATTGAATACACCCCGGAGACATATCGTTTGTACTCAAACGGATATGTTCATGTATGAATTTTCATAAGCATGTAAAGTAAATGGTGAATTTGCTCATGAAGATTCATAAGAGTTCTTTGTATAACCAAAAAGGGTTCTTAGCCAAGAAAATGATTTTTTGTAGAACCTTAAAATTTAGGAATCTTTGAAAGGTCTTCAAATCTCTGCAGTTGATTGTTGAACGAAGGTTTTTGAGGAAAAAACCCCACAATATATCACTTAATGCAGAGGCTTCTAGGCGCTTCACAAAGCAATCATATCATGATCAAATAACAATTACTAATACAATAGGTAAAATTCTAATGTGAAACAGCTTGAAACACAACTACGATATACATCAATTATACACAATTTAAGAATAACTTAAGAGAAAATTTTAAGTATATAGAAATTTCAAACATCATGAAAGCCCGAGAGAAGGACAACTCAATTTTCTCCCATACTAGATCATAATGGGGATACACCTGAATCATCAGCTGTGAGGATCTGTGTGTGTGTACACGCTTGGAGATAAAAGGGTAATTCCCTTATTTTATTCCTTACTTTATACAGTGCAGCTTAATCATCCGGAATGGAAAGATCGGAAATTAAAATCTATCAATACGAGCATTTTATGCATGCGCATCCGTTGCACACAGCCAGCGATCATATAGAGACAATTGATCGCATCACATTTTCAAATCTACCCCAGAGTTCACCTTGAATTTGACTTTTAAATTGATTCAATTATAGCAGCCGGATAACAGCATCCAAGCGTTTCATTAAGAGATTGATTCCACGACATTATATACCAAATAACACATGCATGGTGATGCAGTTGTATTAACTATTGTCTTAAAATATAGAATTGTGTCAACAGCTCACGACAGCAAGTTTTATATTTCCAAAATGTTAACATGGTTAAGGCGCAGGCTGCGCTTTCTATGATCTCGTAGTAATGTGTTGCACCATTTTATCAAACTTTTTTAATTTTCTGGTAAGTATATTGTTCTTTTAAGCAACATTTCACTCATTGTTGCTGAAATCATGCTTTAGAAGCTATATAATATTAAATCCAAGATCAATTCGGGGTTAGCTTGTTAGATTAGGACGCTAATATAAATTATAATTCCAGATATCAATTGGGTTGTCCTTTTCTTGAATCTTGAATGATACAACTTGCAGCTAGTTAGAGCTAAACTTGGACGGTGAATAAAGGGTATTGGGCATCGTGTTACAAACATTTTTCATATTAACATCAAAATGCACCATCAAAATCAACTGAAATAAGATGGTAACCGTTTTTGCAAGATATCTCATCAACCATAAAAAGAAGCTCCTGCCGTTTTTTTAATTTTTTCCATTAAAAACAAAGTGACGGTCGTGTCATTTAAAACCGCATATTAGGCAAAAACAAAGTTTGTTTCAGAAGAAAATGAATGTAAACCCTGAGAGAAATACGTTTACTTTAAAGTTGAGAGGAATAAAAATGCTAACTGCGTTAGACAGTATATAAGTGAAGTATTTCTTTAAAACAAACCAAACCATAAAGAAATATAAAAAGGTAAATGAATACTCCCTCGAGATTTATAAGAACTGACAATTCTGGCTTATAAGAATTAACTTGTATAGAAAACAGAAAAAGCTTGTTAACTTGTATAGAAAACAGAAAAAGCTTGTTAACTTGTATAGAAAACAGAAAAAACTTCTGTAAGTTTAGACGTCAACATGATTTACAATTTTAAGATTATACTCAGTCCTTTTAATGGCATTAATATACTTGATCTAACACCACTAACGATTGTTACATAGCTTGCCAAAATATACTCGTTTTTGCCGTTATTAAATTTGTCATGACGCTCACATTATAACAGCGATGCAATTTGTATGAATGGGAAATGTACAATCTGTTCACTATCTTTGAACTTTAAAATTCATCTGATCATATCTTTTCAAAAAGTTCATTCTTGATACAGTTAAAAACCCATAACATTTTCTAGTCTCAACATTCTGTCAACTTTGTCTTCCGTGATGTGGCTAAAGAGGAAACAGTGGCTGAGTCCCACCTGCTCCGAAGATTATTTTTAGAGGCCTGAGATGGAGAGTGCAATTTCTCTCCCGCCCGCCACATCAGACCGTAATGCCATTTTATTAATTACTTCCAGCATCACTGTCTCCTAGGGAACGCAGTTCAATAACCTTCTACGTGGCTCTGTATTGAATAGGAAGAAGGAGAGGAAATAAAACCTGACTTCGCTGATGTTTGGACGGTATTTCTGCTATTTATAGAGCTGACGATTTGTTTTGCTTTTCTATTAGAAAATTCGTGTTTTGTCTTGTAAATTGGAATGGTGGCGGATACAAGCATGACAAGGGGGACAACTACAAAATCGCAAATTCCAAGTTTAAATATAAAATAGTCCTTGCTTAAGGTCACGTCTTTTATGCTTTGGAGAAGGAAGGGCGTTCATTTTAGACTCAATCTTGTTTAGGGATATTGTACTGATGCTGTTTTAGATATTTAAACTTTATTGACATCTTGTAAAATTTAATTTGGAAAAAAATTAGAAAAACCTATTTTTAATACGACAAGGAAGATATCAACTGTTGGATTAATACCCGATTCATCTCTATCAGAATTTTATTGCTACATACTTGTGGCACGTTTTTTTGGGTCTCAAAAGTTTTAGGGTTGGTGTTTAGATCCTAAATATTTTATGAAACGAGCATTTATGTCCCACTTTTTTAACGTTATTGTCCTGAATACGCCCTACTCAGAACTTCCTTCACTTGTCCGACTAGAGAGAAGAGATCAATGGTCCATGGGTTGAAGAGCTGCATGTGTTTAGAATCTAAATATACTTGATAACATTTTTATCATCTATGGGCCATCAAAACGGCCAACAGGCTAGCTTGCAAACACATAATTTTAGCGTACGATTTCATACGTGTTCGTATTAACTGCTTTTGTTTAGCCAGCCTCGGGCATAGGATGATATTCCTTGTCAATATACATATCCATCAAAACGTATTTTATCACGTTTTATAAGAAAACGTATCCTCAAAATTTATGAGTAATAAATACTCTGTGTTTATTGTTGTTTTACGAGGTCTTCGTCGGTAAAGAAACCTGGAAAATTGTCTTGACAAATTCATTCAGGCATATACCCTCTATATGAATCATAAATAATATTAAGCTTTGGGTGGTGCTAGGCCGTTCTATAACGCTATCATTTTTTATCTTTTGCAAAGAAAAAGGTACCACAGCTGTAAAATATTTTTAAAGACTGAACACTTCAGGCCCCCGGCCACTGGTTGAGAAAGTAAGGCACTATGCCGTTATGAATGGCCAAAATCGTGTGGTTGCTCCCAACAAAAATACAATCTTTATCCAAGTCGAAAACTAATTCTGGGTATAACAGACCCAGGTTAGACCACAACCAAGGTAAAGAGTAGAAAGGGGCAAATTTCGGTGGGCAAAGATGCCTTTAGCAACTGCGTATAATGTCATGAATATAGTTATTTACCATTTTGAAATAGTTCATCGGAAGAGAAGTTTAAAATGGCCTTATGTATAGGAACTAAAATTACGAGCAGGCCTGGTGCCATACGAAGACATGAAATTGTGCAATCTGTCTTCCTTCATTTCGGTTCTTGTTTTTAAAAAGATGTGCTCAAGGCCAAAGCTATGACACAGACAGATTCTCGAGACGTGGCTATTTTGATAATGACCGATTTGCACAAGGCTTCGTAACCACAACAATACCCTAAAGCAAAAAATCTGTTACATTAATATAGACCTTTGCAGGTTGTTTTAATGGATGTGGAATATTTTCGCTTTTTTTTCAAGATTAGGAGAGCTATAATGGTGCATACTTATAAATTTCAGTTCTAAAAATTGTGTTCAAATAACAATCACCATATGCTGTTTTATACCACTTATATGCACACTCTTAGAATAAAAGGTTCAACTTAAAACCGGGAACCAAAATGTTTAGGACACTTTTAAAACCATTTTCGGCCTTTGTAGAACCTTTATTGGTTCTAATAAGGGTTCTTAAATATTCTAGAGTCATTTTGGAGGTTCAAGAGAGCGGTTCTTTATAAAAGGGCTCTTGAAAATTACAACCCAAAATAGCCCCCCCCCCCAAAAAAAACATATGTTCTTTTCAACATCACTACCAAGTTCATTTTGAACCTGGTATACTTTTGAAAGATGTTGACAAGCACATGGTCAGTAATAATAATTCTGTATGGCGTATCATTTTGGTTAGGTTGACTGGTGTATGTGGAAGCTCAATTAGTCATTATTGTCACCTTATTTCGAGATAAAGGAGCGTTATCGCCATCCAGATAACGCTCCGTCAACTTGAGATAACACTCTGTTAATTGAAGAAGCTGAACTCCAAATAACGGTCCTTAGCTGGAGCTAACAAAGCTTATTTCGAGATAAGGCTTTTATTTGTCTGGAGATAAGACTTTCATATCGGCAAATAAGGAATCTCATCCCGAGGTGAGCTTCGTTTATACCCCTAGCTAGGGATTTCGTTATTTGGTGTTTGGCATTGTTATCTCCAGCTAACAGAGGGTTATCTTTAGATAGGGCTTGCTTACTTCGAGATAAAGATTAAGATATCTCGAGATAAGGCGAAAAGTGAAACACTTGAGCTTGCATTTGCTCATGGCGTATGTTCTATTTTGGTCAGGTTGACTGGCGTATCTGGGGCGCATATATATCTTAACCAAACTTGGTGACAAATTTTAATCTTTGGATAAGGGGGTCCGAGTTCAAAGGCCATCTATAGGGTCAAATGACCAATTAAAGTGGGCCATCGACTGGCGTAACAAGTAGGTATTGTGTGTTCCATTTTGGTTATAGACCTCAATCAACCAATGGTGTCGATAATCTTTGGATAAGGAACTTGAGGCTCGGAACTTGAGGTCAAATTAATAGGTACAATTGACGGATTAAAGGGATCCATTGCAGGTGGGGATTGGATTGGTAATTTAAAATTGCCCGTAGTCGATTTCTGTTGCCTTTTGTAAGATTACATTGCCTATGATACGTTTTAAAGTCATGTAGCTGTAGCTGATAGGTGTCAACCGTGTCATATATATTTAAAAAAAAACCAAAATACATTTAAATTTTCCCAATTAGCCTCGTGGAGCCCCAAAGGATATCCAGGCTATAAGTATGTAGAGTCTGATTATGCGTGCGTTAGTATAACTAGGCAACATGATGCATGAATAATACAAAAACTAATGCAGTAACATTTTCACACATCGTGCGAGGCAGGCGGGATTTGAGTTAGTTAAGCTTGTTCCGGGCGCTTCAAATGTCGTTCTTTAAAAAAAAATATCGAAATTGCGGGGAATATTGTAGCCAGTGTACAAACCTTATATAATGATTTGAAGTCTGAAGGAAAAAGTAAATAATTTCATTCCAACAGATTTGTTCATCATTTGAGACCGTAATTCACATTCACTTGATCATCTTTACTCATCTTTACCACCTCTTGTAAAAATACAGTGTCGGCTGGGTTGATATCTTAAGAGTGCTTTTGTTTGTGTTCAACATAATAATCCCCCGCAGTTTTTGGGCAGTTATCCGTATAATATACACACAGCATTTTGATTTATAGCGCCTTATCGAAGGTCAACTAAAAAAACGTTTTACAAAACAAGAAATTATATTAAGCCTAAAATATAACAAGACGATAGATTTAAGAGTGATGGGCTTGAAATGAAACACTTAACATCTAATCTGCAGTTATAACAACAACAACACAATCGAATAAGAAAATCATGAGAAGCAGGATATATCAATTAAGGACCATGCTCAACTCTTAGGAAAATAGGTGATATTTATGTTCCTACAATAACAATGGACCTGGAGTGGCGAACAGAGATGGACATTGCTGAAAGCCTGTCACCACTGACCTTTTTGTACAAGGGAACAGTGAGGAGCGTCTGTCATTTTCAGATAAGATGATGAGTCTGATAGGTCCAAACCAGTGATGAGCAGAGATGGGACAACGTTGCTCTTGCTTCACGGAATTCCGCAAGTCCTTGTCTGTGCAATGTTACTCCAGCAGTGGGCCGGCCAAGAGATGTTCCATGTGGTGGTATTGTTTCCACACCACGGGTAGGGTTCGATCGTTCCAGGTAGCCCCATTATGCAAGAAACTTAGATCGGCTAATTCTGGTTTCTCAATATGTTGAGGCATCGCCATCAAGCCCATAAGGAGTCAGCTCCAGGTGAAAGCGGGTTCAATACCAATAGATCTTATGGGTTGTTGCAGTCTTCTTTCAACAAGGGACTCTCTTAAGCTTCTTAGATGAATGTTTCAAAAGGTTGGACAAGAAAAAATTCCCTCTGGATTTAAGGCGCGGTTGGCAGCAGGCAGCAAGATGAAAAGATGACATAAGTGAATCGGAATATTGTCTGAGCAATTAAAGGGACTCCAGCGACATGTCCCAATCTCTCAACTTGTTTGCAAACGATATATAGATAAAACTACAAAACACACCCAGGATTTGCGGTCCTGAAGTATGCAATCTCTCCCTTTAATCTTAAGAATCCGGATATCAGAAGAATCTGCCAGCACATGAGATATTACATGCAATAAGCACATACTTGTCAAAGCCGACTCTCTTTCAAGCTTTTCATGTATCAATCTAGGTTCAAACTCAGCGTCGGATTTCAGGTCTTGCTTATGACAGTGGAAAAAAATTAAGGAAGTTCGTGTTAAAGTCATTCATCCAAATTCCAAGAACACGTCCTATCTATAAATAAGTATAATCAGGTATTATTTGACGTACATATAAAATAGAAAGCAAATAGAGGGACTGCAGGAAATTATCCCATATATCTCAACTTGTGTGGAAACGATACGATAAGGGATAAAGCATCATAAACCATCTCCAAAATGGCAAAAACTACATAGGCAGCATAGAAGGAATGTACACCAATCTTGTGAATTTAAAAAAAAAATTCTTTAAACATATTGCAAAGGTTTTCTTTGTAGACACACTGGCCGGGTTGTGTACACTTTAAACGTTGTGCAAAGTAGCGTTTAGGTGTTAAACATGTTAAATCTTTAAACGCTTGGTGTCAAATCATCCATAACCACCAATTTCAAATGTAAACATTTAGAAATAAGGAGTTTTGATATTAAATATGTTTAGATATTTCAGTGTTTAAAATATGTTGCAATTAGTGCTTAGAAAGGTGTTCAAAGGTGTATAACGAGAGATTTCAAGGCATTCATGGCAGTGGCGTATCTTGGGGTGCTTTCGGGGTGCGCCCCCGGATTCATGGCGTATCTTGGGTGCCTTCGGGGTGCGCCCCCTGGGGTTCATGCCAAAACATGCAAAAATCAGCCATTTTCAGCTATCAGAGGTCCTTCCGCCCCCGGGGTCCCCTCAAAAACCCATGTCTGGATACGCCGGTGCATGGTGTCATATGGGGCAGTGATTTCATATAGATTAAACACTAATAGATTTCTTACCAATTGTGTTTGGCTACAGAAATGTCTTAATGGTGAAAACAAAAGGTGATTTCGATTTGCTTCTATATATATTTCAGTATAAAACATGGGCTTTTTTTTGTAATAATTCTTAGCTTTTTAGCGTTTTCTTGGTAGATATCCTTTATTTTTGTGAACATTAAATAGCTGTGCAAGTAGAAGTTGGTCAATTTGCATGAAAATCCCTGTTTCTGCGAACAGTTTGAGATGGGAACATTTTTGATGGGGAACTTTACATCAATGCAAAAAGCAGGGCTTCAATTTTGTTAGAGACCCCTGATTCTCTCGTTGCACCTATAATGAATTCTTAGACAAGTGCAAAGTGTCTTGCCAAAGTAGTAGCGGTATGGAATTTAAGAAACCGTGAATTTCATGCTATTAAGAAGCACTTCGATGAAACGGTCGTACAAAATTATCCTTTTCATCCATAACGATATGCATATTGGCTTATTCTCTTCAGGTGTTGTTATAGTATCATCTATTTTGTCAATAAAAATATATTATAATTTTATTTTATTTCTCTATTTTACTTGAGAAAAAATATTTTACTTGAGAAAAAAAATATTTTACTTGAGAAAAAAAATTATCACGGGAAAAGGTATACTTTGTTTATTATGGAAAAGAAAATGGAATTCCCCTATTTTGTGCTTTATTGAGATCAGGCCAGATGTTGTTGACAAGTCAGAGATTGAGCTAAATACTATAATTAGCCTGGGGTTTTCCTTCTGCTGTGTGTTGCAAAACAGATTGCTAAATAGGTAGTTTCCCACGATGCCAATGTTGCAAGATAATGCAGTGCAGATAACGTCATTTATGTGCGATCCAATTGGACGGTGTTAGGCTATGTTTATGCATGATGATGCTGTGAGGGAAACATAACTACAAAAAACATAAATTACAGTTAGAGAAAACTTGGCCAGTTGTTTAGTTGTGAAACTACTGGTGTGCTTCATATAAAATGTCCCCGTCTGTCTTTACGGTGTTTGTGGAATCGCAAAAATGTAATGAAATAGTCACGTGCTGTCATTAATGGAACAGGGATGTTTGATCAACCTTATACATCACCCAAAACTCCCAATTCTCGTTAACATTTATGCGCAAGTGATATCCACAGATAAATGTCCCATTTCTCAGTCAAGTGTTGGGTCTAGACATGGGCATAGGACACATTTTATATTGATACTCGACACTTCGAAATTCAGAACACATCTCATTTTAGATGCATGCAGTAAAAAAAGGTAAAAGTCTTACATGAGACCCTGGGCGAAACCGCGGATGAATTATTCATCGTTAATTAAGAGCTAATTCAGGAAAGAAACGTTGGAAGCTGTACATTGTACGACACTTTCAGCCTTTCAGAATGGAAATTGAAAGTTACATCCCGCGGGCATAACTATTTTTTTCTGATGATGATAGGTTGAAGGCATCTAAATGCGGTGTTGTATAATCTCTCTCTCTCCTCTCTCTCTCTCTTTAAGGCAGTGTTTTATAGGGTGCTTGCTAGTTGGAATATCACTTCTGTTGTTTTTGTTTGTTGTTATTGTTGGTGTTGTTGAAAGGGAAATACAATGACATTTAAAAGCATTAATTTAAAGCAATAACTGAAGAAATATGAAAATAATTATCTGATGTTGTGTTTAATAAAAATATTATGCGTCAAAAAGGTCATCCCGCACAATTTCACTTCTAACTGGAGTCAAAACAAGAAAATTTACTAAGAGCTTAAAAAAAAATCACATCAATGTAGGTTATCTACTTAATACTTCAAATGAAAAAAAGAAAACCTTTGTATACACGTTTTCTTTAAAAATTAAACAAATTTGCATGGCCTTTAAGCAATTCCAGGAAAAAGCTTATTTTGGCTTTGTCATTTTTTCTTTGACATTCATAACTAAAGTATATTAATATATCCTTATATACACAGCTTGCTTCCTAATATTTCTAATGAAAAATCAACGCTCAAAAGAGTGATTTGCAAAGAACCTCGTGTTAAATTTATGGCAGCGCGTAAATTCTAGTGTTTTCCTCAGTACACACACAACACCGGAATCAGCATGCATAATATGTCACGACGCCAATACAAGGAGTTATATAAATAGCACTATACAAATGCACCTGAATTTTATAGTTTTCAAGCGTCCGTTTCAGAGAGGCCGTTCTCGTAGAAGCTATAATGTAAGGCCTTAATATATGTTACAAAGCTTGCGGAAAATATGTGTAGCATGCGCTTTTCCCCTATTTTTTGTTATTATTTTCATTTTTTTCCGAAATCAAATTTAGTCAAAATGAGCCTGAATTGCTCAAAATTTTCAAAACTTGTATTTAACTGCTTTGTGTTAGTGCGGGTATGCTTTTGCCATTCTTGGTAATGCTTTAATTTTGGTTCGAAATACGCAAAATATGCAAGCTAGTTGTCTTTGTACCCTTCAAAAGTGAAACTTAGGACTTTTATTTAACCAATATCAGTAGAACCTCAAAAATGTTTTGGTAGCTTGAAGAAGCCGCGGCGTAGTTTGCGCAAAAGCTCATTATGTAATTTGCAAAACATAAATGGATTTTGCATATATAATGAACACGAAAGGGCCGTTCTGTCAGCTGGCCCATTCCATTTTAGCGATTTTTGCACTTTTTTAAAACAAACGAAAAAAAGACGAAACAACACACACACACAAAACACAAAACAAAACAAAAACAAACACAAAATCCTTTTTCGAAAAACCGCTACGAGGTGTGGAGAAACGAATAATTATTTTCTTATGGAGCCTAATCAAAAATTTGACGATTATGGTTTTAAAAAAACACGTTGTGTAACGAGACCTTTCAAAAACATGATGTGATGTGTCGGAGCTCTTCCTTTGTTGGTCACAATTGTGATAAGGACATGTTAGTGAAAGTAGTAATAATAGTTTACAATTTAATATAGCGCCGTATTGCAGCACTTTACATAATAACAGTGTATGATAAAACACTATATAGCTTCAATCACAAATTCACGCGGATACTTACGCTAATTCACGCTAATTATAGAGTAATGTATTTGCTATATATATATATATATATATATATATATATATATATATATATATATATATATATATATATATATATATATATATATATAATATATATATAGCGCAGTTTGGAAAGGGAGAATATAGCACCATGTATGCTATATAGTTTGTGCGTACACGTTATAGCTAAGTTATGTCAAAAGAAAAGACAGATAAAAAACAACATATTTTTTGTATTCCTAAAGAATCACTTGGAAGAACTTGCTTGTAATCCAAAATATATAACAATATTGATGCCTACACAGCGAAATATGTTATGTAAAAATACACTAGCTGTGTAAAAATAAAACTCTATAATTAAGTAAACATTTTACCTAAAAGTAAAAGATTACCTAAATTAAGTAAATTTTACCTAAATTAAGTAAATTTTACCTAAATTAAGTAAAACTTTTCATAATTATGATAGCGCTATTTTTACATAGTTTATGTATTTTTTCTCTCCTAATTAAAACGGAATAATCATTAAGGACAGCGCATGCAGAAAAGAACAAACCAACAAAATAATTTGAATCATCAAATACAAAATGACTAGCATCGAGTATAGATATTATGGCAAAAACAAACACACAATTAAAATATAATTTCTCTTTCTTTCAGTATCTATTGCATTTTCAAAATAAAATATAAAACTTAACCAAAGTTGTATTAATTGGTATTTTTACAACCAAATTGATTTTGTTATTTTTTTTTTAATTTATGAAATGTCGTAGAAGGTGGCTTACGTCGATGATGATAATGGGTGATCTTCACGTTCTTCCTTTTTTTAAAAACATGCCGGTTATTTTGTGTAACATAGTAGTTTCACTATTTTGTATATAGCCGTGAGCTCGATGAGTGTCTGAAAATTTTATAACGAACGCATTCGTGTTTCATGTTGCATGCAGTGTTTTTCTAAGCATCTCGTCCTGTTCGCGTATACTGTCGTGTATGCTGACAGTTTGACCTCGCTCCTCACATCTCAGCTATATTGGTTCAAAGCAGGGCAGTTGTAATGTCAGCGATGATTTTATAATGACGAAATCGAATCACACGTTAACCACTCGAGCGACATTTCCGACTTAGCTTGCCTTCATTTCTATTGTAACACATGCATATCTAGAAAGATTTCACTCGAAATTTATGTATACGCCAATGATGAGATACGTCAAGCAGTAAAATTTACCAGTTAAAATCCGTTATATTGTGATAAATTGCATACGGCAAGAGATACACTTCTGAATGAAATTAACAAAAAAAAAAAAAAAAAAAACCCACAACAAACTGCCAACCTAAAAAGAAATTCTAAATGCAAAAAATGTCAAAAAGTAGATAAAAACAAAACAAACGAATACAGACACAACCAAACAAATAATAATGTCCATTTTTAATTCGTATATATCCGCCCTGCGGGTGCTCTCAAAAAACAAACTTGTCGACCTCCCTGCATTTTCAAAGTATACTACATGTATCTCCATTTTTTAAGCTTTCAAGTTAATGTTTGTACGAGAGAATGTGGACATAAAGCCCTGTCTCATGTTGCAATGCGTTTTTTACCAATGTTATTAACTCTTAGATATCTTGAAAAAAGGTGATTGGAGATTTACTCAAAAGTATATTCGGCTTTCTATCATACAGTATTCTGTTATATGTTTCCCCATCATATTTATGTGCATTTTGTATGTACATTTACACAAAACACACAATATCCTGACACATATTTTCAATCATTGGAGTGGAAATAAACACGCATTATAGGTTGTGAATAAATAACAAACAATTATCTTCATTGGATGACCCGTCTCTATTTTAAGATAGGTGAATTATTTATTTTAAATTGTCTATTGAAATAAATATAAATGAAGTCGTAAATCTATACATAGCGTGCTTCGAATTCAAGGAACTTCAAACTATTATATATTTAACTTACAAGTATATCTCGTATCGTATGCAATTGACTAACCCTATCAATTTCGTTCTTTTCACGCTGCGTTTTTTGATATTGACGAATTCAATCGTATTGTAGGAATTTAGATTGGATGATAAAACATATAGCAGTAGTAGCAACCAAGATAACCAATTGAATTCCAAATGATGTATTTGCTTCCAAGCTCTTTCATAGACGTGGCTGTTTATAGCATGGCTATGTGTAGAGATAACAACAACTCATTAGCACTGTTTAATGCCTTCTGTTTCATAAAGTGCATTACCAACTAGGCTGTCATGATGGGTCTTTAGTAAGTCGTGCCATAGGTTCATTTTGTTATAATGTTGGTCTAACTCACACACAACCCCCAAGGTAGAGCTTAACTATCCATACACTCATCTAGTCGTTTGGGTATTAGTCGCTCGTCTCGTCGTTGTCGTCGTCGTCGTCGTCATCATCATCCCCATCATGAAAAAATAAACATGTATTTTTAGATCATTTGGACAAGTGTAGAATAACCATTGTATGTCAACAACATCACCACCCTTAATGTCGAAAGGAGTCTATAGTAAGTCATGACCCTTTGGCAAAAGTGTAGCCTATCCTGTTTAGAGATCACGCCATATACCGAAGTCACCCCCCCCCCCCCCCCCCCCCCCCCCCCCCCCCCCCCCCCCCCTTAATTAATTAAAAAAGAAACGACCATTTCTGCTTTATTTATCTCTAGGTTTGTGATTGCAAGTTTCGTTGCTATCTTCATAGATAACACGCAAAGCATATGCCCGCGTGCGGTCCCAATTCTCTCAAGAGCTCTATTCCATGTAGTGGACGTACCCTCTCGTCGTTCTACCATTATAATCAAGCAGAAAATATATTATACAATATGTATTCCGACCATATAAATACTCTTGTTGGAATAGACAGCGGATGACTGAGACGTCTAATACAGAAGATATAGAGATTTAAAAGGTGCAACGACCGAGGATTTTGAGGCACCCAAATATTGTGTCATAATGTCATTTTCACAAGGATTCGCGACACTACAAAGGTTAGTGGGATTTAGAGCGAGGTTACCTTGTCATTCTCATGCCACTACAGAAATGTTCTTCAAAGAGAGAAAAAAGGTGATTTTGATTTGCTTATATTTTCAATGCAACTCAGAGGCTATTGGGCTGAATTTCGTTATTTGCTCCTATACGAAATTAGGAAATTCACAATTTTTGTAACAAATAGAAAAATTCTCAGCTATCCTTTCAGATGGGGGTAATTGTTTTGAATGGAAAGTTGACATCAGGGGCCAAAAATCAGAACTTTTGATTTTTTAGGACACCTGATATTTGGTGAAATCTCTCCGTTGCCACCCACCTTTAATCACAAAATACAACAATATAAGCAATTAAATAACAAAAATACAAAATTTGTCATTTTTTGGTTTCTGGAAGTATTTAGGACGTTTATCACCACGGTTGGTTTGAACGGTTGTTTTCGTCAATATCGAACACTTATAGATATTTATACAATCGGGGTTTTTTGTAAGTGAATACAGCTCTTTGTGATTTGATGAGAAATATGTACATAAGATTTATTAATTTTTTGCATTCGACATGTTTTGAAGAGATCATAAAGGAAATTGAATTAATTAGTATTCCAGTAATCAGAGATCATAAATGTCTACGCGACTATAAATGACGCGCGTCAAATTTTCTAATACAATGAGGGAGATGTATACTTGTATTAATTTCAGAGATGATTGTTTCTAAAACTAAAAAGACGCTACAATGGTGATAATAACGTTTTGTTAGAAGTTACCCACACAGATGCGATTCATAAAAATTTTGCGCACATAAATTTCATAGTATTAAGAGTAACATCTGTGTAGGTTTGTCACGCTATTTTACCATTACTGGTATGGTTAGAAATCGCAATTTCATGTACCTCGCATTTGGCATGAACAATTAAAAATCTTGGAAAAAAATACTGACGTTACGGTTAAACCATGAAATTCCCTGACCCTAGATGACTTTTGACCTGAAATGTGTCGAGTCATCTAAAGTCCAGCTTACCCAAAGATTATTGTCACCAAGCTTGTGGTTAAGATTGAAGTCTGACATGAGAGAAGGTCAAATGACACGTTGCAGACGTGCATTCCCCAAGGGCGCGCAACAGGGCCCCTTTTGAGGCGCTTTTCCCGTTAGGATGTACTTTTGAGGCAGATTTCTCGTTGAAGGTGGAAATTCTGGTGAGCAGGCAAATAGGGCTGATTTAGCATGATTTCAAAGATTTTCTCGCAGCCAAATCTCTCTGGGTGGCAACCCGCCCCTCCTGCTCCCCCGCCTGTTGCATTCCACAAATGTTACTTTCAATAACCACGTTGTGCTACCCATACTTATTGTTTGAAACAAGTCATTTACGATTTTAAATGTTGATAGTGACTCCTTTAATTTTAAACTTTTGTCTTTTCGGAATCTGTGTTCATTATTGATACATGATTCATTTCACAGTTGCGGGCATACAAATTGAAATGGTTTCACAGTGTCCATCCAAAACGCAAAAAACATAAGCCCACAACAGTGAACATTAAGCAAATAGAACTTAAAGACAAAAAGGTTTTTTTTAAACTTTGATGGTTTTCTTCAGCTTGGTACAGCTTGCAAACTAAACTCTATCAGTTTCCTTCACCGATCTGTACACTTCAGTACAATTGTGACTGAAGTACAGGTATCTCAAAAAGTACATTTTATGTGAATACGTCTGCAGCTGATTTTTTTTGCCTTGTCAAAAATCAAGAATGGGATTGGAATTGAATTTTCAGGTCTTATAATACTTCAGAATCTAAAAAAAATGAGTAGTTTAGAAACTCTGGTTCTTCAAAATCTCTGAAATCTACGTCCGCAACTATAT
Source organism: Ophioderma brevispina (assembly GCA_023653785.1). NCBI lineage: Eukaryota > Metazoa > Echinodermata > Ophiuroidea > Amphilepidida > Ophiodermatidae > Ophioderma > Ophioderma brevispina. The sequence goes on from JAMKCH010052404.1 coordinate 118,743, forward strand.
GGAATTCCCTTATATAATAAGAAACATTCCGGCTGTATTGAGATTTTGTATGAAATTTAATATCACGTCATTTCATAATTTAAAGAATTCTCTCTTATCCTCCCTACTTTAAAGAAAAAATGTTAAGCTGAACACTAATTGTTAACGCCTTTTAAGAATATATTTTAAGAGTATAGCGCTCATATATGAATGGTCAATGTGATAGCACGATAAATAAATGTTTCGATTGTAATGGGTCTTGGCTCAATATTTAGAAATTCTGAAAATTTAGAAAATATTAAATTCCTTTAAACAAAAAAATTTTGATCAGTCGAATTTCGTTTAAAATCTCCTTCAGAACAACATTGTACTTTTGAGCACATCTGTGGGAAAAGAGAATACACCCATAAATTTCGTTTTTCCCTCCAGATATAAAGGAAAACAGTAAACAGGGGCCTATAATGAATTTCACGTGAACATGTGCTGTAAAGAAGTGAAACCTTAATGTAGCTGTTAGAAGGCTTTGCGCTATAATTAATATACACCAAATGCTATCGGGGAACCCATTTAAGTCATAGCGCTTTTATTGTAGTGTCTAGTTTATATTCGGGACACCACCTCGAACAAACCGACGCCATTTTGAATTTCAAAGTACGTTGGCTAGCTACTTAGTCTGTGATATTGATAGTTAACATAAAGGTATAAATTTTTGGACATGATCTAGAAGTTTCTTTTTTTACATCAAGCCTCAGTCTCTGTTTACGTTTATAGGTGCAATGTCCATCGAGTTAAGGGGAGGTTGAAGCGCCAGCAGCCAAAACACCTGCAATAATATTAAATAATATATCACCAATGTGTGCACATACTAACGTCGTCGTGATATTGATGGGTTTATTACTAAGATTTACAGCACGCAGCCCTTTTTAATATTTAAATATTAACCCAAGATAATTAACATGCACAGACATGTGGGATTAAACGCGTATTCAACTGCCAACATGCACGTGTTCTGAAATATGCTATAATCAATAGAACAATGTCTGTCTGTCTGTCTGTCTGTCTGTCTGTCTCCATCCATCCATCCATCCATCCAGGGGAGGGCGGCCAAGAAATCAAAAGTTCAGACGTCGCCATCGGTCTAACATGTAAAAGCGAAATCTTGACGAAAAATTCTGAAATTTTTATATGTTGTCAAGGAATATTTTCTTATTCCAAAACCGTTGGAGTTGAAGAATCAACTTCACTGAAAGGGTTATTTCTTATTTTTTTTGTATGAATAACGAACAAGGACGAGGTCGTATGTGGGTCATGGGAACACCCGTGACCCAGTGCGGATTTAAGGAAAAGGGCACTGTCAGCATGGTCAGCCAGCGGCTTAAGGTGGGGCCCCTTTAGCGTCAGAAGCAACGAAATATCGTACTTTAGTGCGACTAAGGTGTGCCGATGGGGGGGGCCCGAGAGAATATTTAGGGGGGCCCTGTCAGCAGCTGTGGACTACTGCTGACTCTAAAATCCGCCATGCCGTGACCGACCCACATCAAAGCACCCAAATTGGTTTGTGGTTTGCAAATAGGATGCTGGAATTCTTTTGACATTTTGGGCGAGTTGCTATAATGAATGAGGGATTGGCCTCCGCCGCTGATCATTCCATCATTAATCCATCCGTCCGTCCGTCCGTCCCGTCCTCCATCCGTCCTCCATCCATCGTCCATACATCCGTCCATCCATGCCGTCCATCCATCCGTCCATCCATCCGTCAATCCATCCGTCAATCCATCCGTCCATCCATCCGTCATCCATCCGTCATCCATCCGTCATCCATCCGTCATCCATCCGTCATCCATAGGGGCATTAAAACATTCATGCTCATTCATCGGAGTGGATCTTCGTAGATGTGTTAATATCTCGCCATCCCCACGGCTATCGTCCTATCACTTAGAATCTGCAGGTGAAAACAAACTCATATACGAATTACCGCATTTCGAGTTTAAGAACTGCAAGATGCTTAGGTTTATAATCAATCAGTTATTTGTACAACCGTGTTAATTGTTGAAGTCCAAATTAGTCTGAAAAAAATGTTATGATACACATGCAGCATTAAAACCAATAACAATTCTTTGCGGAGCTCGGCCATAGCTAGGCATAACTAAATTAGACTTGTATCATTCGTGGCCACCCTGCATAATCCAATACACACAAAATAAACATACGGGCCTAGGGCTCTGGCGCTATTTATAGGATCCAAAATATAATGTGAATGTGTTTTCTTTTCATGTTCCTTGTTGCTCCGCATGAGAAACACGTATCACACAGATCCTCAATCGTATCGGTGCTTAGTTTATGATGATGATGATGGGGCTGTATGGGGTGGGGTATGATGATAATGGAGATATGATTGATGTATGGGGATGATGACTGATGAGTGGTGGTGGTGATGAGACTACGGTTGATGACGATGATGTGGTGTGATATCCGTGTTAATAATGATGGTAATCGTCACGACAGGTGAATGATGCGATGGCGATATCAATGATAATGATGATATTCGCCACGAATTTGCACTTATTCAACCGACACATTTGTCGACAATTCAATAATTGCTATCTACGGAAGATGGGTATGTACCAAAATGGTTAGTTTTCAACCAAATGTTTCAAGTTAATGACATTGTTCCTGTAATCATGGAAACGCAATGACCCGACCTACTTATTACAGACAGGTGCACATACCAAATCGTACCATGCTGTGGCATATATTAAACATATAGATTAATTCAAAAAGCTCTCTTCATCCATAACGAGAGACCTACTTTAAAGCCTCTGGGCTCCATGATCTATCCCAACACACAATCAATTCTTTCATCCCCAGAGCTGGATAGTTTCTGTCCAGAAACAGGTGAATGTCACCATTTTGTTTAAAAAGAACTGACGGTTGCCTCATAGTGAGTTCTTACTCCGTTGTAGCTCCTTGTGTCTCCGTCAACAACGACAACAACAAGGAAAGTAACTATTTTATTGAATTTCGTTGATCTTTGATCCCTACCTTATGAGGAAACTTGTTTCAACATTTTCGCATTATTTGTGATACGTGTTTATGTGAGAATTGTTAAGAGTCTACTCTACTAAGAGTAGATTCTTTCTCAGTCAGTGCCAATCACTGACTGTGAAAGTTGATAATTGTCATTTTAAGGGTGTGTTTTAGGGGTTTTTTTGTTGGAAGAAAGATCCTGTGTTATTGGGATGTAATTTCATTTGAATCAGAGAACTTTGTTCAGTGATATAGAAATATTTCTAAGGAATACATGGTGCCCTCTGAGCATCACTGCAATGCTATGCAGTGGCATTTTGCCCACAGACTTCTAGATCAAAACAGTGTATAGAATCGTGGTTAAAGGTAGTGTTAGGTTTTAAACATGTCAAATTTATATAAACATTTAGTGTCAATAATACATAAACACCTTTCGTGAAATGTCTAACTAAATATATATTTTCAAACATGTTAATGATTAAGGTGCAAGATATTTAAACAGTTTAGAAAAAAGTGTAAGATATTAAGAATGGTTAAAACTGATGAAAGGTGTTTAATTAAAAGATTGTTTAATTTTCTAATTCACTGTTTACAGTGTATTTGCTGCGTTCGATGGAGCAGTATATATATACAGCAGTGGGTTTTTGTTTTCTCTATATTATATATATATTATATGTATAGATATATGATTTTATATATCAATAGATAAGAGAGAGAGAGGAAGAGACGAGGAGAGCGAGGTTCAAATTCACGTAAAAGTTTTTGTGACAGTGCATATTAGTTGAAAAATACAACGATATTTCGAAGCACATGCCCCTTCATCAGGTAACAGAAGTGTTTATTCAAGTGCGTGTGAAAGAAAGGAGGAAAACAAAAGAGCGCGTGGTAGCACGGAAGTTGCGGGCGCGAAGCGCAAATGCGCAAAGGCATCTCGCATATAAACATAAACATAGCGAAAAAGTGATTTATAACATTGAACATGATATTCATGCCTTAGGGGCACTAAGTGTTCCCAACTGGTGATGACCCGCGTTTTCGCAATTGTGGCCGCTGAATGGTCGGTGCCTTCATAGACATGACCACGGTGACTGAAAGGTTAATACAGGGTTAGTTGCTTTTGTTCTGAATTGAGTGGTTTGCAGACCGGCATATTTTGCTTATTCTGATAGGATCTAACATGAGCTGAAAATCTGATGAAAGGAGGTTACTTTGTCTCGCCCAATATATACCATGACCGACATCTCTTGCAGGACGATGGCGTAAATGATGGTGGCTTTGACGTTGAAGGAAAATTCGCCTGTTGATATGGATGGTCCTCTTTGGTTCCGTTTTACTGGGTGAATCCGGGCCAACAACTTGCAGTTCCGCAAGACGGCGTTGCGGGTTTGGTGCCTGTAGCAAAGATGTCGTGGGATCAGGAAATGCTGCACGGACGAGGTAGTTGCCAAGGTTCCGTTCTCTTCTGAAGCACAAATGGTGGTTTATCAAAGAGGTCTTTAGTGGTTGCGTACTGCTGAATGTTCTCAGAGGTTTGAGGAGAATGTCCGGAGGAAGGTTGATGGGAAGGTTAGATGGATGATACGAGATGACGAGAGCTATCTATCATGATCTTGTGTTGTCAGCGAGTTGAGTGCTTCATCTCTTAAATTGGGATACTCGCTGGAGATATATATATGATATATTAGATATATATAGTATATATATATAATAGATAGATATATTATATTAGAGATATTATATATATATTAAATATATATATAATATATATATATATATATATAATAAACAAATTTTAAGACTTGATTACCACCTCACCAGTGTATGCAAACTACAGAAAAAAAAAACTTACTGCTGCAACTTTACTAATAGATAGATTCCATTGTTATAAATCCACAGCCGATTTATTACCCACTTGACTTTTGACATAATCAAAATCATCTTCTGTACTGTGTAACCTTATATGCACTAGATTATGCATTTGTGTTTCTGAGGAGTGAGTGTCTGTTTGCAGGCCCTCACGAAAACAGTACTGTAAAAAACAATGTAATCAAGTCTTAAAATTGTTTATTACATGAGCTCCATTAGGGTTGAGCACGGTGCATTGGATGGTTTTATCATTCATTTGATTATATATATATATTATTTTCTTTTTTTGGTTTGGTTTAGTAAATTCTACTTACACGTATTCAGGTGAGGAATATATAATTTTTTATATATATATATACTTTAGACAACACTGCGACAGTAGCCCTTCAAAATTGTACTGAGACTCTATATATATAGTATATATATATATATATAGATAGATATATACTATATCTTATAGATATGAGATATATCTATATATATATATATATTATCTTTTTTGTTTTGTTTAGGTAAAAATGCTTCAATAAACGTATCAGGTGAAGGGAGGTATCAGAATGTATCGCTAAAAATGGTATTTTTATATTACTTAAATCTTGGATTATTGTGCCTGGTTTTTTTAACGTTATCCTTTTAAGTTTCAATAATTAGATATATTTTCTTGCTGAAACAAAACAAAACAAAACGGTTAGATCAAAATGTGGACACAAGTTTTATTAACAAGACAAATTTTTAAATTGACACCAAATTAAAGTGTATATGTTTTTTAAAGTTGCTTTACCAAATATTCTTAAAACAACAAGACAGGTCTGAGACATGGCATTTTGCTATCCTTTAATCCTTTAAAGGCTTAGCATTAAAGTCGACCAATGGTCAAGTTTCATAAAAAATCGTCGCAGTAAGTCGACTATTAGAATTTCACAGCTGCCCAGCAGTATCAGGGTCAAATCGGTCGGTGACGTGTATGGCCAAGCCATAAAGGACATAAGTATTGCCGCAACCGCGTTGCGAGAAAGTACAACGCGTTGCGGACATTTCGGCAACGCGTTGCCGAAGTTGCAGGCAACGCGTTGCGTGTCGGCCATGCAGAATCATGAAATTTCTGGACGCTATTTCAAAAAATAGACCCACAAACGCGTTGCAAGGATCTAGGCAACGCGTTGTTGGAAACTCACAACGCGTGGCAAGCCTTCAAAACGCGTTCGAGATTTAACAACGCGTTGTGAGCTTTTACAAGCGGTGCGAAGGTCCACAAGCCAGTAAGGATCATAAACGTATTTGCCGCCAACGACGTTGTGAGATAAGTAGCACACGCGTTGCGAACATTTCGGCAACGCGTTGCGGGCTCGTCGGCCAACAAATCATGAATTTCTGTGACGTAATTCAAATTATGATCCACAACGCGGTGCGGCAATTCGTTATGACCCTTATGGCTTCACAACGAGTTGAAAGCCATCCAACGCAGTTGCGAGCTTCACAACGCGTTGCAACTTTCACCAAAGCGTTGGTGAGGCAATAAGGGTCATTAACGTATTGCCGCAACGCGTGGGAAGGTTTCGCAACGCGTTGTGAAGGTCGCAACGCGTGTGAGATATTTTATATTTTGAAATCGTCACAGAAAAGTAATGAGTTTGTGGCCGACACCGCCAAACGCGTTGCGGAATGTGCAACGCGTTTTGAAAATGTCGGCAAAGCGTGCCCGAAATGTCGCAACGCGTTGCCGAAATGTTCGCAAACGGCCGTTGCTTCTTTCTCACAAAGCGTTGCGGCCATACGTTATGTCCCTTATGGCTTATTAACCTTAGCAACGCGTTGCGAAGCTTGCAAAGCGTTGTGAAGCTGCCAACGCGTTGTGAGGTTTGCAACGCGTGCAAAGTATCTAGCAAAAGCGGTGGGATCTATTTTTTGAAAATACGTCACAGAAATTCATGATTGTGATTGGCCGACACCGACACGCGTTGCTGAATGTCGCAACGCGTTGCCGGAAGGTCGCCAAGCGTTGCTACTTTTCTCGCAAACGCGTTGCAGCAATACGTTATGGCTGTATGGCTTGCCATAGACGTGTGCGACTCAGTAATTCGGATCCCTTTAAAAATTTGGCTAGAAAAAAGTGTCGTGTATATTAAGTTCGGTTAACTCTCGCCCAGTAACGTGTGGTGCTAAACAAGACATTAAAAATTTCAATCCGCTTTTTAATATCCAAATGGGGGATTGAGTACTGTTATTAAAATGGGGAGGAAAGTGATGTTGAACCAAGGTTACCGTCGTTTTATGTTTGATTCTAGAAATGAGTGAGGCACAGACGAAATCTTTCGTCGACGTCACAAAGTAGCTTTTTTATCTGTAATGTTACCTCACACGACAGACATCCAACTGTTTTCTACCTGTATTGTTAGTTAGTATTTTTTAATTTAGTTTGTTGTGTTATTTATGTGCTCCTATTATATGGTAGTGTGTGTGCTACGGTGTGATGTGTTCGTGCTCGCGAGTGTATGTGTAGCCTAATGTGTGGGTGTGTGTGTGGTGTGTTGTTGGGGTGTGTGTGTGTGTGGGGGGGGGGAATTCTTTGAAGCTTTTTTAAATGGGTATTTTGGAAATTAATTCTAGTTGTTATTGAACAGAATTGTCACACTCCAGGAGGTAACCAATGCAGTGGTGTGCTTATCATGATTTAAAGATTATGTTTACCTTCCCCCGTGAAGAATTAATTTTTTCGACCTTCTCCAAATAAATTTCCACAAAAATACTCATTAAAAAAGCTTTCAAATATCAAAATATGTTTCTCTCCAGCACAAAATGTGACATAATTAAATTACACCCTTCACACCTCCGTTGTATCATGTGCTTCCGTTAAGATGGAATAAAGAACATTGTATAAAGTAGGTACGAAGGGTATAATGGAATTATGCCCAAAATATTTAGTAGCCATACTTTGTCAAAATGACTCCTGTGCAAGGAGTCACTCGAGAGTGTTCAGAAATACACTTTTGATGGCTGTCATCAGGGATTCATCTGAGATAATTGTCCAGAAAGTGCTTTTAAGACGAAAATTGATGGTAATTGTTCAAGGTCCATGGCCCGATCGCTACTACCCTCGTCCCCAAAGGCCCCAATTTTACCGGAATGGGCAACACATTTGGTATCAGATAAAGCTACTATTTTTCCTCACATTTACCCTGTGAAATCTTAGGGCAAAAGGATACGTTGATTGGAAAGTTAGAAGCGAAAATTTCTCCATTTTGGGACACTATTAATTTTACACAGTTACTCTATGTGGGCTTACAAAATCACGTTTTAGCACTCTCACAGCCAAAACGGATTGAAATATCGGCGGCTAAAACTCTACAGATGGGGGTTTTGGGTTAAGGCCAATCTATCAAGAGAAAATCTTCATATACTTAAATCGGCCATCCTCCTTTAAAATTAAAAAACTTGGTCCAAATTAGGAGCAGATTCACAAGGTAGTCGAGAATTGGAGATCAACGGTCACCGAGTTATTTGAGTTGATTGTTCAAAACGTGCTTTTTCTTCCACTGAAATTGATGAGTAAATTATTAATCCTCGTAACATTGAACATTGAAGAGCAAGTCACACAGGAGAGTCGTAGAGACGTCTTGTTCTTCCAAGAAAACGTGATCCTTTTTCTAGATGCACGATTTGAGCCAAATCGCATTATTTTATAAGGTTTGCCAGTTTCCGCATGTTTTCAAATAAGGATAAAATTAGCAATGCATTTAAATAAGTTGATATGCCTAATATTTAGAGTTTTAACATGCTTAAAGCTTCCTCAAAGAAAATCATACATACATACATACATAATACAATTTCTTGTAATGCGCAATATCCAAATACATGATCAAGGCGCAACCAAAACACAGCAATGAATGCAAATATCAGCACATAACAAAATAACAGCAAGTATACTTAATACAGATGTAGGCCTATACGGTATACGAGAGTATAATGGATTTGAAAATATCGAGTATATTGCCCATATTGTTTTTAGCAACATAGAATGTCATTTTACCCAATTTCCGGTTTCTTTGAGGCATAACTAGGGTTGCCTTCGTTATTATGGTATTCAATGAACACCAAGGTCCGAAATAACCTTTAGACAAAAGAAAATAGTGTTCAAAGTGATATTACTTTATTTTATTATAACTACTTATTATTTAGTTTTTTTAAAAATACAAGATATCACTTTATCTTGATGTGAACTTTCAAAGATGATGCGCTAAAAGACCGATTATTTCAAAAAGGTATAGCTTTGTACCTTTAAAATCCCACAGTAACAAGTCTGTGAGGGAATTTTCCTCAGCGAAAAAGTATCTTTTTAGGACTGAGCATTTCTGAAGATAAAGTTGTCCAGCAATTCACGACGTCACTAATTTCAAGTATATATCCTTAGTATAGAATCTTCGGTGTTTTGAGAATACAAATTCTGCAGCAGTAAATTCACTTCACAAAGCTTTCGCGGATGTCCTCTTTCAGGGCCAGAAAACGAAATTCTTTGATTTCAAAATAAGCACTTTATGCTTCAAAAGACGACAACATCAGAAGTTGATTTTAGCGTCAACGTACTAGCAAATAATTAAGCTTAAAAAAAAAAAAAAAAAAAAAGTGATCCTTTTCTAGATGCACGATTTGAGCCAAATCGCATTATTTTATAAGGTTTGCCAGTTTCCGCATGTTTCAAATAAGGATAAAATTAGCAATGCATTTAAATAAGTTGATATGCCTAATATTTAGAGTTTTAACATGCTTAAAGCTTCCTCAAAGAAAATCATACATACATACATACATAATACAATTTCTTGTAATGCGCAATATCCAAATACATGATCAAGGCGCAACCAAAACACAGCAATGAATGCAAATATCAGCACATAACAAAATAACAGCAAGTATACTTAATACAGATGTAGGCCTATACGGTATACGAGAGTATAATGGATTTGAAAATATCGAGTATATTGCCCATATTGTTTTTAGCAACATAGAATGTCATTTTACCCAATTTCCGGTTTCTTTGAGGCATAACTAGGGTTGCCTTCGTTATTATGGTATTCAATGAACACCAAGGTCCGAAATAACCTTTAGACAAAAGAAAATAGTGTTCAAAGTGATATTACTTTATTTTATTATAACTACTTATTATTTAGTTTTTTTAAAAATACAAGATATCACTTTATCTTGATGTGAACTTTCAAAGATGATGCGCTAAAAGACCGATTATTTCAAAAAGGTATAGCTTTGTACCTTTAAAATCCCACAGTAACAAGTCTGTGAGGGAATTTTCCTCAGCGAAAAAGTATCTTTTTAGGACTGAGCATTTCTGAAGATAAAGTTGTCCAGCAATTCACGACGTCACTAATTTCAAGTATATATCCTTAGTATAGAATCTTCGGTGTTTTGAGAATACAAATTCTGCAGCAGTAAATTCACTTCACAAAGCTTTCGCGGATGTCCTCTTTCAGGGCCAGAAAACGAAATTCTTTGATTTCAAAATAAGCACTTTATGCTTCAAAAGACGACAACATCAGAAGTTGATTTTAGCGTCAACGTACTAGCAAATAATTAAGCTTATTAGAGCTTTATAGCCTGTCCATTATACTACTCAACTCCCTGCAGTTCAAGATAGCTATATCAAAGATTTGTTCATAAGTGAAACATTTTACGAAGAAAAATTCCCTAATTAACACGTGGCACAAAATTATCTTAATTCTTCTTAGCGTGTCTACAAGTCATTCGTAATGGCTTGTAGTGGTGTCAGGATTTATTCAACTGTGTAAAGCTGATCCGGGCCGCGTGTATCTATGATACGGACGCTCCTAACATGGCCCGCGTTTTTTGAGACTGGGGACGGATTGGGAACAGTCAGGGGTTTACACCCTACTCTTATTCGACACTGACTGCGATGTACATGTACAGTTGTGACTCTCTGTACACGGGACCGACGGCTTAACGTCCCCTCCGAAGGACGGGATGCTATCATGATTCATTTGCCCAATTCCAAGTGAACCATGGAGGAGAGCGGTATTCTGTATTTAATCAATAGCTCGTATGCAGATTAAATCCAGAATTGAGCACCGCGTAAATCCCAGCAAGTGACCCCACCGGGATTCGAACCCGGGATTTTTGTTTTAGTATATTTGCGCCACAGGCAAACACCCCAACCACTAGACCACGCTCTCCCACAATAATTATCTTAATTATATCACATTAGGAAAATACACTTATTTGAACATATTGAGGGACAATTACCTGTTATAGCAATGACCTTATTTCATCATGTTTCAATGGAAAGATCCTTGCTATTTATATCCAGAGGTTTCCTGAGACAAGCCATATTCTGATACTAATACATATAAACATACAACTATCATTCTCAAAAATAGAATTGGGGAATCCCTTAATATAAACAAAGCAGGGTTTCCCTTTTTAGGGTTGTCTCAAAAGAAATATTATCTCACCAAATTCAGGATTTATAATACCTTATAACGAAACTTGTTATGATATGACTCTTGTTTCTCTAGGAAATTAAAAATTAATATTGATGTCTTCAAGACATAACGTTACGTTTCATCCCTCTTCTCCCCTCCAGATAAGTTATATCGCTGCCGTAACCAAATTACAAAGGTTATCAAATGGTCTTTTCCCCCTTCCTCCCTAACCAAATCAGCTACACCAAGTCGTGCGCGAGTGTTAGAAGCGGGGTTAGAAGATCGCAACTGCAAGAATCCAACAGCTACCCCTGAGGGTGTCTTAGGAATAGGGTTATGGGATGTGCGTCCGAGAAGGCTAGCATTCTTAGCCAAAGCTCTATCATGTATATTAATCAGTCCGTATTTTCTTGAAAATTGTGTGTAAGAAAGGGGTGCCTTTCTATTGCAAGTATATAGTATATTTTCCGTTGTTTAAAGTAACAGTCCGCCGTTTGCATGAAAATGGGACAGGTGTAATAGACACTTTAGTGTGGGAAGATCATAGAATTTAGCCTCGTTCAAAGTAACAGATATAAAATGAAATGTGCAAAAGCAGGTCCAACTCAAATTGTATGCAATTAGCTAATGTGCACATTTATTGGGAAAAAATACATTAAAAAACGTTTTTAGGTTTCCATTTTCCCTTTAAACTGCATGGAACAACATTTGCCAAACTTCTGGAATTTTGAAGTTGGTCCTTCAAAGATGGATGCAAGAGAAAAATGGAAAAATTTCATTTAGTCTAGTGGGTAGAAGGGGTGTTCGTGCACCCCCTGAAATAAATTCTAATCAACGTCTTTATATCATATATCAGAAAAAATGTGTAGAAAACGATTATTTATGTTAAAAAAATCAAAAAGTGTCCCACGTATCATTATTACGCAAATTTATGCAAATTAGTATCGCCATTAGAGAAAAATACAATTTTCGATATATCTCAGCCAATACTGTTGATAAATGAACAAATCAGGTGCCTGGACCTACGTTTTGAGGGTCAAAGATCAAGATGGAATCATTTGAAAAATTACCAGATGTCCCCATGCATGATGACATAATATGCAAATTAGGGTTACCATTAGCTAAAAATACAATTTTCGATATATCTCAGCCAATACTGTTGATAAATTAACAAAACAAGGTGACTGGACCTATGTTTTGCGGGCCAAAGATCAAGATGGAACCATTTTGAAAATTACTATATGTCCCCATGATGACATAATATGCAAATTAGGGTTACCATTAGCTAAATATCCGTATTTGGGCAAATCTTGGCCAATATTCCACATACCTGCCCAGATAAGATGACGAGACCTATGTTTTGAGGGTCGAGGATAATTTAAAAGGTACTCATAAATTATGTTCATGTGTCACTAACATGTTCACCTGAAAATACTAAGAATATGTTAATTAGGACCTTCAATGTAGAAACTTTGTTGGACAAGTAAATTTAGACTTACACATCTATACATAATACTCTAGCGTGATGGGGGACCCACTAGACTAATTAGGATTAATTGAATTTGAATAAGTGATTGGTTGTAGTTTTGGTTCATTTCAGTTTGCTTACTGCTTTGCTTTATGACTATGTTTGTTACTCTGAGTTATCGTGGGGACGATACTGCGCCATTGATGTCTACATACATCCAGTGCATTTGTGAAAGGTTTCCAGCTGCAAACTTGAAGGCGTCAGATGCTATGTAACCCCGATATGTTAATATCATTTACACTCTTTGTAAAGCATGCCCTTCCTCACAATTGATTCACTTTAGATTCAGTCGCCGTCGAGTGTTAAAACATCGCTCCATTGCAAGGCGATATGAACTCCGTCTCCAACTTGTCGGCGAAATCTATCAAGTTAGTACACATACCGCTTTCTCCGTTTGACTGCAGCATTCATTGTACGTGTGTGTGTGGCCAATGGGAAGGGTTTCGGAAATGTAACACGTTGCGAGGGGAGGGAAATGTTACTTTCTAAAAAAATAGGTAAAGTATGTGAATACGGTTTTGTTGACACTACACTTCAGGGATGGATAGATGAACGGGTATAAACATGATAAATATAACGGAGCTATGTATCACTGTGTATTTGACACTTAACACGCTACGTGCAGACAATTTGCAGCTAATTTGCATACCCCAGTAATGTCTACACTTTAACCTAAAAGTCTAAAATAATCCTGAAAACATCCATATCCACGTTCATTACCACTTAAGATCACGTTCAAATGAATGCAAGTACTCCAGATACGTTTTGTCTTGGAGCAATATGTGGATTGCAATTACAAACAAAAACTGCTCTCCAAACCATGGACTTGTTTCCATGTGAAACTGTCAATACGGTTTAAGATTCAGTTTCAGCATTTGCATTGTCAAATGAGTCTGTACTGAGATGGCTACACTTATTTTCCTTCGTATCATACACTCTTTTCACCCTTTTAAGATACGACAGTTGGAAATATGAGTTTCTATAATATTTGTTCAGTAATGAAAATGTAAACCGCAATTTTAACCAAATTTGGGTTAACGAAGGAAATTGCACCACACAATCTGAGGATAAAGTTCCGACATTAATATAATCTTTTGAGAATCTATTTTGCGCCACTAAAGTTTCGATTTCCGGTTTGTATAAAAACATAAAATGCTTTTTATGCCTGTTAAACTTGTTGAAGAAGTAACGTATAACGATGATTATATTGCATTAAAAAGATAAATAATTTCTACAATGTGAGGATATATATTTCCACCTACGTTTATCAATCACATCGAAATGCAATTAATACTGCATATTTTGCTTAAGTAACCGTTTTTGCGTGGGAACCGACTGCTTTTACCATTGTGTAAGCTCTTAAAAATTTGAAACAAGTATATGCTGTCATTTTATCGCTGAATAGGAATGAACGCTACCAAATATGTTAAGACTATAGCAGACACTTAAAGAATTTTATTCAAATACTTGTTGTTGAGATGGGTTTTATTATTTTCGTGGCAGGATTATTCATTGGCGTAACCGGTCTTACCATAATTAGGCACGATCCTAAACTTACCAATATTTTTTAATTGAGAGGAAGAAATATTTAAATTATTGAAATGGCCCAACTAAAAACGAGTGTTTGTAAACTGAACATGCAGTTGTGATTTTGTTTTACTTGACTTGTGCCTGTTTGTTATACTAAGGTTAAACTAAGTATGAAGTTTTTGAAATCACCCATAAGTGAAGGAGCCAGAAACATCATTTTGATATGTGATTCTTAAAGCTCCTTTAAAGACATCCTTACATTAGTCACTATGCAAAGTCACACATTTCTCCAACTATATATTTATTGACTGTCCACGAACCGCCATTGTAGAGATCGCAATTGCAAAGATCTCAGAGTCCTTAAGCGCTTTACTTGAACCGCATAAGCTACCGAGCCGTAACGGTAATCGAGCGAGAGATATTAATCTGTATAAATATTAATACCTATCGCTCGATTACCGTTACGTTACAAAAATCACAGAGATATATAATTATTTTAAAAGAGTGAACTTAAGGTTTTTAGTGATTACTTGTTACTGCTTTGGACTTTCTTAAATTGGCAGCAATGTAAAGTTGCATAGAGTCTACTTTAAAGAGAAGTTATAGCACCAAACAGAATTTTCAGTGTGTTCCTTTGCAGTCATTATAACATCAATACAATAAGATAGCTGCTGGAGGGCATTAGTAATGGACAGTAGGTCCTTAGAATTGGAACTAATTATCAAATGCGTGCATCTGAAATGCGTGCATCTGATAAGATATCCCAAATGACTTGATAATCTAGATTCCTACCAGTATCAATGTATAAAAGGATAAACACAAACGGTCCAACAATGGAACCCTGTGGTAAACCCAAATCCATCACCATGCAGTTGGTCAGAAAAAGCACCGTCAATACACACTTCTAGTTCTGCCATACAGATAAGATTTCAACCAATTCAGTACAATACCCTCTATACCCAATTCAGATTCCAGCCTGTCTAACAGGTAATACCGTACACGTGTACGTATCGAACCTGCACAAATCGAAGTGTAACAGGTGTACACCCTTTAATACGCTATTCTTCTTCTTATCTTGTCCAAACACAGTGGTTCTCAAATATGATCCAGTCAGAGATGGGTACAACGTCTGGCTGCTTCACTGAATTCCGCAAGGTCCTTGTCTGTGTATTGTTGCTCCAACAGTGGGCAGACCAAGAGATGTTCCATTGTCTGTGGTGCTGTTCTACAACCACAGGTAGTGTCCTGATCTGCCCTGACGCTATGCCGGGTACCTATATACCATCTGAAACTGCACACTCAAATGTCTGCTGATAGCTACCGATTTAGTCGTTTATCGTCTTCACAGCCTGCTTTTCAATTAGCTTAGAGAGAAACGGAAAGTTAGAAATAGGCCTACATGTCTCTAATTCTAAAGATTATTTGGGTCTAGAGAAGGTTTTTTGATAATGGGAGACTCGAGTGACGATTGAGTGCTTAAAGCTGCCTGAGTGGGCAAATTAACACTTTTTCAAGTCTGATTTTTCGACGAGTAGTTTCTATGGCCATTTTAGCTGCTAAAAACGAATCAAGCAAGCGTCGTGGCCTCCAACGGATAATAATCTGGTTCCATAGACTTTTAGTTTTGCATATGAAGTCAATTGCAAATTAAAAAAAATATAGGCATGAAAGTGATGCTCTGCTCATATTATTTTGTCTGAAAACAACATTAGATGTTTTGGCATACTGTCTCCCGCTTCCTCCTCCTCCTCCGCTTCCGCGGCCTTTGAATATGTTTGATGGGGTTCGGCTGCCAATGTCGAAATGTTGGTGCTACTATACTCATGCTATAGGGGGCCTATACATAATATAAAATTCACACAACTGACAAAATATTGCTGAGACCCTAGACTTCTGTTGACCCATGCCTACAACAATAAACAATGATATAACCTAAATCTACTTTGTTTTCAGATATTTCACATAGCTCTAAGCATTAAAGGAAATATGTCAAGATTTTTGTCAAGCTCAGTTTGACTTACATTCATAAAATATATGTACATACATCACGAATTCCCGAAAAAATAATACAATTTGATGTAAAATTAACAAAATAGAGGCATTTTAATTTTTGCTTTTTTGACATACGAAGAAAACGGGCGGATTTTTCGCCACGGCTTCATTGATCAAAAGCTCCCAATTTTGCTCTCCTCGTGACGTCAAAGTGATGACCAAAACATCGTGTTGACTCGAATTGTTATTGCTGACACTGTAGGCCTAATATTGATGGATTAATGAAAGTAATAATAAAATTTGAAAATAAGTTACGGAATGACATATTTTGTTTCATTTCGTTGTGTTTTAATTATTATTGATATAAAAAACACATCGATCGCAGTTATAGAAAAGTGGCAACACTGCGATATGATGGTCACAACGACGTAAATTATGGATGGTCATCACTTTGACGTCACCATTTGCCTGCGATGTGGATTTGTCGGAATCGTTTTCGAGTAAGCTATTGGGCGGAAAATTAAAAGGGCAAAATACTCAACAAATGTGGACAATTTTCAACTTATTTTGATTTATATGTAATCTACGTTACTTAAGCTTTCCATCCATACCAAATTTTCCAAATATTCAGAATCATGACATATTTCCTTTAAACAAAACCTACGGGGGAAAGCTTAGGGAAAAAGCTAACTAGTGTTCATACATATCCAGTTTTCGAGCTTGTTGTTATATGAAGATACATGTAGAACATTCTTCATTATAACAAAACACAACAAACGAAGATGGGGTAGAGTTTCTTCACAGTTTCTCTTAAAAACATGATATAAATGGTAGCAAAACAGCCCAGAGCGATCGGCTAACACCAAATTATTCTCTCGGTGCGTCCACACTGACGTCATTACAGAGAATAGGATAGGCATCGACTGAGGGAAAAATAACGTATTTGTATTGTAACGTCTTGTAATCCCACTGACAAGGGAAAAATTGTGAAGATGTATTACGAAAGAATACTTGAGTGGTGGAAATTAATTAAATTGTTTATTGGTAACCTAATTCCTCTCCGTTCTCTAGTATCATACACATTGCAACTTTATTTAAAGTGTCGTATTTAACTGTAATCACGTCAAACCAGTTTCGCCTGTAGTGTGTTAGCATATCTGTACTTCTCACCCAAAGTTAATCCAGAGAGTTTTCCTGTCTTTATTTGCCTTCACATGTTCACCACCCCACCGTCGCCGCCTCCACCGCCTATGTCATATTTCTCCATAAATCAGTAGCAAATTTATGAAGTAGTACATTATAATTTACAAAGAAGTTAAAATTGTCAGATAGTGAACATGAAGTACTAATGAAAAAACTGTATGTGGTGCAATTTAATGTCATACATAAATTTAAAATGTTAATTAAAGAAGATATTACGCAATCATTGTTTTCTTTTATATTTTAATTAGGTGCATAATATTAGAAATCCGAACATATATAAACTTATGTACAAATGTATTACTATTAGAGTCTTCAAACCGTTTGTTATTTCAAAAGCACTTTATATAAAGATATTGATTTTATCCACTAAATCACTTTTTAAATAAAACGATTATTACTTTTTTTCTTTATGCTCACAAATGATTCCTTATACAGATAACGTATCGTACACTTATAAGTCCATTATATAACGCTTTTTGTGCAATCCATATCAAAGGTTATTGATCTAGAGAGTAAGTCTGTGGCAGGTTAGATCGGGAAATTGGATTTTTATGCTCAATTGCGTTCAATTTGACCTTAGGAGGTCAACAAACTGACGTCTGTTTTCTACGTCAACATCGGTAGGAAGTTAGAACATTTATGGGATACTCTTTACTGTTTAATCAATTTCTGCATTACAAATATTGTAGAGTAGAGAACATCATAAAGTGTATTTTAATTGATTTGTTTTATTACAAATCAGAGAAGTAGTGTCTCGCACAAGCGAGTCAACTCCCGCCTTTTCAAGAATATCTAACGGCAACTAATGTTCATTCCTTTTCAAAAACGACCCGTGGAAGGAGCGTTACGCAACTCTTACCGAAACTGACAAAGATATTTTTACATGGAATCGACGGCTTAAGACTAATTTTTTCATGATTCTTTTGTCCAAAATCCAGAATGAATCAAAAAGAAAGTGGAATTCTGGTTTTAAGAAATAGCTCTCATGCGAATAAAATCCAAAATATCTTACGTAATAAATCCCAATTATAGCATTGAAAGTACTCTATAGAATTATAATTGGGACCTTCAGCACTAAAGGCAAACAACTAAACCAGTGGGCCATGGATCACAAGGAGAAGTCTTAAGTTTTTTTGAACGACTCTTTTCAGAGCCACATGGTTTAAGCTATTCTGAGCATGAGTAATCTCTCAGCTGGGCGGTCTGCTGTTATCATCTTACTACTACTCTGTTCGCAGCCATAAGTAGGCAAGGGGTGTCCTACAATGTTAATTCCCAGTTATTTTGCCCTGATGAAGTCAGAGCTATGCCTGACAAACGCTTAGTACTAAGAACGGTTCTTTTCAGAACCACCAGTAGGCAAGGGTGTCCTACAATGTCCGGAAATTCCTGACCAAAGCTTAGTACTACGCATGGTTCTTTTCAGAACCATCAGCAGGTAAGGGGAAGCGTTCACGGTTCATTCCTAGTTATTTATCCTGAGCTATGCCTGATAAAAGTTAAGTACTAAGCATGGTTCATTACTGTGGTTATTTGTCCTGATGAAGTCAGAGCAATCAATGCCTGTCAAAAACTTAGTACTAAGCACAGCCCTTTTCAGAGCCATCAGTAGACAAGGGGTGTCCTACAATGTTCATTCCTAGTTATTTTGTCCTGTGGAAGTCAGAATAAGGGTGCGTTCCCACTATGATGTTTGGTACCAGGACGTGGTACTTGATGCTACATCGAGCCCACTTCCTTGCGTAGTGGGAACGTGTTTTATGTGGACTCGGACCTACATCCGAGATCGGGTCCGAGACCACCTCAGGTAGGTAGTCTCGGTACTAGGACGTGGGACCAAATGCATAGTGGGAACGCGTTTCGTACATCGGAAGTGGGCCCCGGCGCCCTTATCCCGCGGAAACCACTGCCTTTGCTGTGAGCAAAGACAAAATACACAACCAAAAATCCCGTATTGTCTACATTGAATTCACACTAATAACCCTGAACATTTTTCCTGATTAGTTTCTCTATTTGTATCGTATCTAATTTATATAAAACACGATCCGTGAGGAGATTTGTTAGCGCTAAGAGCATCGGATGAAAACGCTGCCTTACGGACATTCATACCACGTAAGTCATGAGACTTCCTGTGTTACGAGGATCTTTAAAAAATGATACGGTCACGCCGATTCACTCAAAATGATCCAGAATAGTAGGCGCTGTATCTGTTCAACAGTCATCATGTTTTAATCAACATTTTCCAGCATAGAAAAGAGAAATCTATTTTGTTTCCATTCAAGTATCAATACAAAGGAATACACAAGATCAATTTTGCAAAATAAACTAGTGGCATTGGCTGGAGCATTGGTAAACAACAACATCCGGTAAGTGGGCCGATACTACATCAACGTTGGCACGGATGGGAGTACTTTATCGCGACAGTGAAAACACGAAATCAATGTGGGCCGAGCCAACTTCGATGTGGACTCGGATCTAGGTCCGAGCACACATGTTTATAGTGGGAAACGACCCAAGATGTTCTTGGACTCAAAAGTTAAAGGGACACTGTACCTTTCCAACAAATACATACCGTAATTCCTAGAATAGCTGAAATATGTAAATCGAGAACCCCTTTGTGCTTATAGCAAAAAATCGGCCGTTAATGAAAGGCTTTATAGAGACAAATTTACACAATTCTGATATGTAATTTCTTGCATTTTAGTTCTGCAACTTAAGCCCTTTGAATAAACCATCTCCGGAGTGGTTGCTTCTTACAAAATTGCTTGCTGTCCCCGAAAACTCTTTAAGCTAGCTCATTTAGGCGAGTGTTTACCGGGTGTTAACAACTGTAACAAGCAATGCAAACATGCAAAAACCTTATTATGCAACAATGCCAGTCCCTTAAATAGAAATTTCTTAGACCTGTTCATGATTTTATCAGAACACACAAACTGTAGCAGATTGTAGGGGAAGGGCGAGCACGTTATGGATTTACAACAACACACTCAACTGATTTGTATAGCTCTCCGCAGAAGATCGTAACACACCATACTAGCCGGAGGTTCACGATGGTCATATTGCTCGCCAAATGAGCTCATATTATTTCTCTTTGTCCTACGGCAATTTTACTTGCACTGTTTAGTGTAGAAATCCTCGGCGTAGACTACTAAAAACAACGCAGTTGAATGAAGGCCTCCGTGTTAAGCGATATGTTTGACGGTTCATGTTTTTGCAATTTAAATTTAATACGTTTATGTTTTATATTAATTGTTGTTTTTCCATTTCTTTTCTTTCCCTTTGATTTTAAAATTTTTTTTATTGTCTTGGTCTGAAGCTTTGGGCTTTAATGATATGAAGAGCGGATTCTAAAATATTAACGTAGCCGTTTAACGCAGTGTGTTTTCCTGTTTAATAATTAAAAAAAAAATAGCCTATTACGTCCAGTCAAAGAGTCAACTAGGCCACATCATCAGACGAATAGTTAAATATTTTTTCTATCACAGGACGAAATAAAGATTCAACTAGGACCCTTTTGATATACTACATTCATGTATAGGCCTTCTTGTAAAAAAATGAATCCATTAGGGACCAAAGGTTATGTAAGCTCCAATGAACCTTCTTGCTCTTTGAAGAGCAATTTTTCAACTAGCATGAACCTTTACAGAATAGTTTGAAACTTTTTGGTCATACAAAACGTTCTAAATTTTTTTTCTGAGATGGGTTCTCGACGCTATTTTGAGAGGGTTTTTAAATACTGATTTCGAGATTTTTTTGTCAAACCAACAGAAAAAAATACTTGTTTGTTTGTTTCTGCGCTGACCCGCAACTTTCTCAAAGCTGACGTTGTGACCCGACAGCTTAATTAATAGCGCGAAGTCATGTCACTTTGAGTGGTAGACTTGGTATCAGTCATAAGCAATGGATCGTAGACGTGACTTATTTTGTAGACGCCCTCGTCTCTGTTCATAACCCCTTGACCTTTTTTTCTGATCCAGATGTGCTCCCTTGACCATTACCCATTGTTTACCTACTCTTTTTGCTTCCTTCTTGTGTTCGTCCAATTGGATAGGGTTGGCTGTGCTAAAAAAAATATCGCGTGAGGTTTCTTGCCAGTAGATGTGTTTCGTAAGTGTTCTGTTGATTCTTTCTGATAACTCCGTTACGGAATAACCACCAAACCTTTGTTCTTGTTATCAGATGTTGTTTTTTTCTTGTCTTTGCTACCTATTTTTCTTCCATTTGTTTCAATCATCTAGTTGGGGTAACCACATCTCGTTAACACTTATCTGATGTGGTATTCCTGATCTTATCCTCCTCCTCCTCCTCTGATAATTTGCTTTCCTTCCTGACTATAGCAAAGTACGGATAACACCGATTTCCTGCTTAAGAGTAGTAGGTATAAAATGTATCTCGTGCTACATAGTAAAATATCTTACAAATAGAAACAGGGCATTCTTAAAGTAGTAGTACATTACATTTTACTGTTTGAAATTACGAGGAAAATTGAACGGGGTTTCTAACTGATATTGGATAGTATATAATATGCACACTCTGTATATACCACACAGATATGCTATAGGTTGATTAAAGTCGATTGGTAAATCCTTCGGGCACATTTTTGTCATCAAGTTGATCAAAATGCACACGCTTAGCGGCACGAACGTTAATGTACTGCAATTATAATGTGCCGTCGATAAAGTCTGCCATACTTTGCAAACTCATAAAAAGAACAGATATCTCAAGCTATCTACTAAGAAATGAACTATATATGTCTTCTAAAGAAAACAAAAGCTATCTACCAATTACATTTTTCTCCCATTTTCCTGGTAATTTGGTATAATTGTCTCACTCTGCGCTGGTTCTTTTTGCTTCTGCTTTGTGACACTATTTTTTTAAGTAGCAGGTTTATAACGGGTGCGCGAAGGACAGCTAATTGCACCGAAACTACCTATCAGGAATGGTAAATGCTCCGTATTGTGCAAGATTCCAATAACAACAAACATCGCATAGAAGTAAGCATACGTACCAAAGAAAACAAAAGTATGCACCAAAATAACAAAAGCGACAACGTAGAAATGCGCACTATAAAAAATTAACAGTTGACGACGGCAAACACCCACCATTCAATCAGGAATTACAGAAAATCATTTACATTCCAAATAAGGATGGGATGATGGATAATTCACAGCAACTGGATTGACATATCTATAATATGAAATATATTTTCTGAAGATATAAACTAAACCAAAATAGAAAAAACATCTTCCAAAGACTGAAAGCAAAATGGCAATTAAAGCAAGCTATCTATTTTAAGAAAAGTTCAACTACTAAAGATGAGGAAATATTCCTATTTTCGGTAGATCTTCAAAACAAAACATACATTAAAAAATATACTGTCAAAATGATCTACGCCATCTACCAAAGATGTTATTTGCTCTATTTAATCTATGTCATCAGTATGTCTTTATAATCTAGTTGATCTACGCCATCTACCAAAGATGCCATTATGCTGTCTACCAAAGATAGCATATGCATTCTTTGATAGATATCATATGCTGTACACAAGATGGCATATTCTATCTACCAAAGATAGCATATGCTGTCTATCAAAGAATGCATATGCTATCTTTGGTAGACAGCATAATGGCGTCTTTGGTAGATGGCGTAGATCAACTAGATTATAAAGACATACTGATGACATAGATTATTTACCAACGACAGCATATGCTGTTTATAATAAAAATAAAGGTTTCTCTGCCAAATGCGATATACCCTATCTCCCAATATCAATAGACATCACACATGTCACAAGATATATCAGAAACTATCAGTATTAGATAGCAATTAAGCTATCTGTATTGGATAGCAAAAGCTATCTTTATTAGATAGCAATATATATTTGTATTATATATAAAAGCTATCTACCAAAGATAGCATATGCCTTATTTACCAAAGATAGCAGATCACATTATTTCAAATATAGCAAAACTTATCAACTACAAATAACAAAAGCAGTTAACCATAGATAAAAAACAAACATATCCCATATATTCTCTTTTTATAAAATTCCGCTAATTCTCCAAAATATCAAAATCAAACAAAGAAAGTCATAACTAAACAACTACAACAAACCAGTCGAAAGTCGAAATGGTAGTGAAAGCTATCTTGCTAAATATTATTTTCAGAGGGTAACATGGGAAAACAAGATATTCAAAGCATTTTGTAAGTGCCGACTTACGACTCGCGATGCTATCACTTAAATGTGTGTATGGTGTATGTGTGCTGTCTTACATGTAATATTTACATCACCCATGTCAACGATCACATTTGTGTGGGCCTTTCTAAGACGTTTCATCTCAACTCAACGTGTTGCATCTCAATGGGCGTGACACGCACGCTTGACGTACGAATATATCTATACAACGTCAAATTGATTCTATTGACCACGAAATTTCACAAAATAAATCGTCAAATTCAGCGCCACTTTTGCTCTGTCCCCTCTTGATAAATGCGTAACTTGCATAATTTGTTTATCTGGCACTAACGCTCATATGTCTAAATGGTACTTAAGGGAAAGATACACATACACTTAATGTCATTATTTTGCCATTCTCCCGTTAGCTTTACTCGTGATAAATCACGGACAAGTGGGGAAGCGCTATATATATATATACTACAAGGTTGCCGCATACAAAAACGGACGCCATGACCCCGTGACATTTTCCGATCGCCCAGGCCTAGAAGGTATATATGTCTTGCATTTTAGAAAGAGTCGGGAGAAAGAGAATCAATCGGCGATGTCTAGCGAGCATTTTAATGAATATAATGTATGGATAAGGAAATGTGCGTGTTTATTTATAAAATCCATATCCGAAGTTCTGTTTTTAAGCAGATAATGCATGACACAGCACACTAGTCCGGATGCCAGCCAGTTTACTTAGAAAATATTACTATAGTTAGTTTTTTTGTGGATTTGGCTTCCTTAGACCACCCATTATAAGAAATCAACTGCTGACAGTCCATCAGCATTGAGCAATTTTAGATATGCGTAAAAAACAAAATGGCAGCCAAAATGCCATATTTTTGCGAAATTTTACCAAGAAGGTTGTGTTTTTCTTAGTAAAGCAGAGGAAAACAATATTTTATGGTATTAATGGGATGATAAAAGACACAAGCTATATTTAAAGATTTCAAAATGGCGGTTAAATATCAAGATTGTGACCCAAAAACAAAATGGCCGCCAAAATACCACATTTTTGTGAAATAGCACCAACAAGGTTTGTTTTGCCGTACGTAGTATAAGCCTGACAAATGTAATCATGTTATGGATGCCACTTAACAGGGAACAAACCATGTCAATTAGTTAGATTTTATTCACAGAATATATTTCAAGATGACGACCAAATACATCGCTGCCAAGGCTCCAAAGAATCACATAATTTTAACCGATTTCTTTTTCTCAGTGACGGCTGAACAAATAACAAGTTTGGCAAATGTGCCATACTAGTTCGGATGCCATTTTATTTGCTCTAACTTAGAAATGTTGACTATAGTTTTTCTCAACAGATTCTAATGCTTTAGACCATCTAGTTGAAGAATCAAACTGCTGACAGTCCATCAGCATTGAACGTTTTGAGATATTTAGCGGAAAACAAAATGGCCGCCAAAGTACCCATTTTTAATGAAAAATTATCAACTTATTTTAAAATGATCTATTGATCCTTCAAATATTGTTTGTAATATGCCAAGATCTATACAAAAAGTAGTTTCAAGTAGACATGAAGGTCTCAATTTGATATTTTTCTTGTTATTTTACATTTCAGTTGTTTATTGAAGATGGCATCTTACTCATAAATGTAACAACACAAGGGGACAATGTTAAACCATGTTTAACAAGGGGACCACGTTAAAGGTGCTCAAACGCACGGAGAGACTGTCATTAGATTTGGCATGCAGATTGGCAAGATAATAGTAATATAGCGCCTAATGCAGAGACATCTAGGCATTTCACAAAAAGAGCAATTATACCATTATTAAAACGAGATACAAAAGCAATAGCTAAATTTCAAATGTGAAAAAAGAACTATGATAAACATCAATTAAACACAATTTCAGAATAACTTATGAGAATAATTTAAGTAGAAATTCAAATTTGTATATATTGTGACCATGAGATAGAAGAAGACGCCAACCCATTTACCTCACATGTACTAAGAAGATATGAGCTCATGGGATACACCTGAATCGTCAGCTGCGAGGATCTGTATGTATGTACCCCAAAGCGACATCAGTAAAGTTTTGATCTAGATGCGACAGGCCACCATCAGTATTCACAGCCATGTGTTATAGACAAACAGAGGCAACCACACTAACAGAGGCTAGAATGAATGTATGGACAACTACAACCGGAAGGCCAGGGGCAACATTGTCCTGATGTTCATGACTAGATAGTCTTTAACTTTTGTACCAAAAATATAACAACTCTAGATATACCCAAAGACGTTCTAGACGTCACCAAATTCAGTAGGATCCATCTGACATTCCCAACTTAATGACGGACTAAATGGTGAACAACATCTTGGTTGCGGCCGCAAGATAGATAGACATACACCCACACATCTTATTTAATATCTTTACATGTTACATTCCACAACCTGAAATTTTAGGAAGAATTAAAAAGCTCCAAATGCCAGTAACTACGTCCAATCTGCGATGTTTTCAACAATATCAAAGATATCCAGAATAGAGCTAGGCATATAATTGGATTGCCGGAGGAAGAATATCAAGCTCAATGTATTTACCCACTGAAACATTGAAGAGCAGTTTGAGCAACTACTCTCTTCTACTGCATGTTCTATC
>JAMKCH010052406.1:0-10375 GCA_023653785.1 Ophioderma brevispina
CCAGCAGCCGTTGTATTATTATCGGGGATCCCCGATAATAATTATTCTAGTACAAAATTCCTTCGTTTGTGACACACAGACATTTTCGAGCTTAACCATTCACAGGTATAGTTTTTACTAGCCAGTTACCAATGCAATCGTGTAAAAATCTCCAAATTTTTTAAAAATTGGGGCGCTCTTCAAAAAAATGTGCTAATATTGCTTTAAGTAAACTATTAGTAGTCAATTCCAATTTTTGGTCACAAAATACACCTTGAATTTGCCATATATCAGTGAAATAACAACCAAATTTATTCAAATTTGTCCTAGAGGAAGCCTGGGGTATACTTTCTGTTGCCCTATGTCCATTATCATTATATGGACAAGACAATGTACATAATTCATTTGTAATTTAGAATTCATTTTTCAACAAAATTACCAAAAAATTTAACAGGTAACTTGAATTTTATTTGAGAGGGGTGAACAATTAAGCTTGCCAGAGGTATTTTTATAAAAACCTGTACGTAGCTTTGGCAAGAAGAAAATGAGTAGTAAACAACTTTTAACTCACTTTGAAAAATTGACCATCAGTTGACAAAAAATGGCGCCTAATTGTGAAATGGGCCAAATCCGTTTGAGAAATCCCTACAAGTATGTTCTTTGGGAATGTTACACTAAAAATAGAAGGTACAAAATGTTGGTCTATAATTAGGTGCTATGGCTTTGAATCCTCAACAGTTTGTTTAATAAGAATTAGATGATTTAACTTTAACCAGTTGGATAAAAATGATGTGATTTGTTGTTAGTTGCAAAAAAGGCAGTGTAAGTGCTGCAGTTCTCTTAGGTAACACCTTGTATAAATCATTAATTTTCATGTTTCAATGAAGGAATTAAAGGGCAGCATGAAGGGAAAATGAGTGTTAATTATCTATGGCCATGCGGATGTATTATAGAATACATTTTTGGAATGAAAATGAGTGAGAAAATTCATTTATGATGCTGAATTTCACCAAAAATGATGATTTATTGATTTTTGACCAAAAAGGTACTTTCTGGCTCAAAATTTTACGGTATAAAGCATTACTGACTAAATTCTTGGTTAAAATGCTAAAAATTGGTTAAACAGGTTTTGTTGTTTTTCATTTTTTACCAAAAAATTTAGTTTTCGAATTTTAGACCAAAAAGTACCAAATGTGAGGTTTTTTTTTTTTAAATTCTGCCTCATATTTAACAAAAAACAAAACAAAACAAACATCCCTAAACAATTGTCTTAAGATGATTATAATAAATTGCGTTAGCATTTTAAAAAAATTAGTCTTTATGCCACAGTAACATTTTGAGTGAAAAAACACCTTTTTGGTCAAAAATCTACAAAAAAACAATCAGCATTTTTGTAAAATTCAACATAATAAATGGATAATGTTCTGCGACTCATTTCCATTCCAAAATGTATACTTGTGTATACAACCATTTAAAACGTTCAAATGTTTACAGCTCTTGATATTTGTCACAGAATTTTCCATTCACGCTGTCCTTAATTGAATTTGATAGTGTTGGCATTCTCTGGTATATTGAAGTTGTAAAATGTGCTTGGTAATTAAAAAAAATAAAGAAGTTTCTTGCCAAGTTCAAGTTCAAGTTCAAATTTATTCAGCATAACATATCGTACGTGACAGAAATATGTAATACAGTATAATATATAATAATACATAAAGTATCAATTGTAGACTGCTAAGGTGAACTGGTGAGGTATATGATATGATATGCTAGGACCAGCAATGGACAACCCGATAGGGCTTATGGTTATTGCTGGCCCTGTAATACATACAAGTAAAATATACTCAATATTACAATAATGATACAACACAGCTGTTTGAAAGTGACAAAACGAAAATAAAACAACAAAATATCAACGGCCGACACCACTCCTGACGACCAAGTTGGAGCACCCGCCCAACTACATTCTGTGGTGAAAATTGATGATGAAATGAACTTCACCGCGGCAAAATTGATTTTTCATCAAATCTTAGTTATACACGGCTTCGATGAGAATAAGAATAAAGTGGGCGCTACAACATACAAATCAGACCCCTATAGGCCTACATGGCAAGATTCCCGCAATGGATATTTCTGATTTTGCGGAGGTAATAGGTCGTTTATGTCCCTACTTATAACAATTATAAAAATTGTGTCGCCATTGCTTAAAATCGCTCTAAAAATAAGAGACAATTTGCACGGGGTCAAACAGTTGTGACAAGCGTATCAAATAGAATATTACATAGGTAAATATACATAACAAAAAACAGAGACAAACAAACTAAAACAAACAATATATCTAAGCTAAACAAACACTTAACGGGAATACGGGATACGGGAATTTGGACAAGAAGGGGAGACTCTTCAACATGTCTTGCTGAGGTATTGTAATAATATTTCATAATGAGGGAGCAGAGATTGAAGAGGTAGAGGTGAAGAAAATGTAAGGAATAGAGATAGAAATGGGATGAAGAAAAGGTGAGAGAAATAAGGACTTGGGGAGAGATTTAAAAAGAATTGTACTGCTTGATGAAAAGTTTTTTTCAGTTGAGCCATGAAAATCACCTTTACTTTTCATCTTTATTTTGTGTCTTCTTTTCTGCAGATTTACACCAACAGTATACCACTTGATTTGGAACCTAACAATTTTCTGAAAGATGCATGGCTTACTATCTGGAAGCAGTTCTGAGACACGTCTTAAGATGGCACATCGGCTCAGAAGCTCCGTGTACTTTTGGAAGACATGTCATACCCAGGACATGTCTTACCATGTACAACTCATCATGAAGATGCACCTTTGTGACTTATAAGACGTGTCTCAAAACTGGCTTCACAAAATGCATCTTACAGGAAGACATGACTTAACCAACACATGTCTTCAAAAATACACATCTCCCAGTTGATGACATCAGACATGTCTTGAGTATAAACATGTCTTGATAAAATACATGTCTTTAAAAATACATGTCTTAATATAATACATGTCTTAAAAAATACACGTCTCCCAGTTGATGACATCAGACGTATCTTGGGTATAAACATGTCTTAAAAAAATACATGTCTCCCAGTTGATGACATCAGACGTGTCTCACAATGTGTCTTCTGCCAAGACACCATTTTTACAGTGTATAGGTGATACATCCAATACTAGACGGACTCCAGCAACATAGTTGGCAGTTATTTTTGGTTTTGCGTTGTTTTGTAACTAATATTCACGATGCAAATTTACTGAGAGCTTAGTGATGAGGTATTCAAAACTATCTCATGTCTTCTTGAATTGCACTTTATTACTACTAGCTAGAGATGTTGACAATTTTGAAATGTCATTGCGTGTGTGCGTTCGGGTGTGCGTGCGGGCGCGAGTGAGCGCGCGTGTTTTTTTTTGTGTGTGTGTGTACTTCTATGACATACTTCCAAGGGCCTATAACACAAACGAAAGGTCTTTTGAACAAAGGTCTTAGTATTAGATAGAACAAATGCGATTCCCTTGAATTCCTCGGAAGTATATGTCATACAAAAATGTGCGTGGGTTTGTGTGTGCGTGTGCTCGCGAGCGCGAGAGCATTGTGTGTGTATGTGTGTAGGTGGGTGGGTGGGTGGGTGAGTGTGTTTCGTCGGCTGAATGCAAGACCAACGTAAGTGACATTTTTGGTCGAAATTGATTTTTTGGTGAATTTCGAAAGGGAGGTATTCGCGCATTTTTTAAACTATGTGTTAAGATATGTAAGCGATTAAAAAGTTTTAATTAGAAAAAAGATAACGTATGTGTAATGCGCTTTTTCCGTTTAATGCAAAACCAATGTAAGTGGCACGTACGTTGGTCTTGCATTGAACATTTGTGCACCTTTTCAGTGCAAGACCAACGTAAGTGGTGCGCTTACGTTGGTCTTGGATTGGTCTTGGATTAATTTTTTTTTTTTCAGTGCAAGACTTACGTAAGTGGCACTTACGTTGGTCTTGCATTAACAAGAAAATACTGATTTCACTTACGTTCTCTTCTTTTGTAAATAAATATTTAATTACGTTTGTCAAGGAGAAATAATTTCATTTATATCATACAAATACATTTCCTATTGTAATACCTGCTATAATTATGTATAGGATAAGGCATTAGTGGAGTGCATTTGGGGATATAATTGCATGCTTGGAGGCATTAATAAATTAACATATGCATTAGCGGGGCCACTGTGAGCACGAGCGCTTTAGCGCGAGTGCTCACAGTGGCCCTGCTTATCCATATATTACTTTATTAATGCCTCCAAGTAGCAATTATATCCACGAATGCACTCCACTAATGCCTTATCTGTCATAAACCACATGAGCATTATTTTATACACCATCAAAACATAAATACAATATTAATAACTCTTTTTCTGATATATTTTGGATAACTTTTTAAAAATTTATAACTAGAAATATTGTAGTTCTACGAACTTTCCACTACACTGGGTTGACTTGCATAAAGCAGCAAGCATTTGGAGAGAAGGTGTGAAAAGTGATACAATGTAGTATTGATTGAAACTTCGATGAGTAACTAGCTCAATAATAGGTTAGCTTGTGACATAATTGCCATGATTACAATGGAACGTAGCGATTACGCATTAGTCAATACTTACTCCATCAATCGGATTTGGATGAATAAGCGCAGTTGATTTACATGCCGATAATTATTCATTAAGTTCTTGATGTATCGCGTCTATTTGTATAGGTCAAATCGGGGTTATTAACACCGTAGATTTTAAAATAGACAATTGTAGGACCTATTGCCGCTAAAGTTGCTTGTTTTTAACACCATAGAAATAAGATTTCTATTTTACGGTATAGACTCCGTAGTGAGTGGCAATCTGATCCTTTCCCCGTTCGTAAAGGCACATAACCTTGGAGGTTGTGGTAATGAACGTTCTGGCCTTGGTATTATTGCATTACCATGGCAAGTGAACTGTTCAAGCGCTTTCACTTGAGGGGGAAGTAAAAGCATGCGTGCTGGCGTGCATTATTAAATTCTATTGTTTATTAATGCACGCTTGATAATGCACACCTTATAATGCACGCATGCATATTTAAATCGTGTCATAATGCACGCATGCATATTCAAATCGGGTCATAATGCGCACATGCATATTCAAATTTGAGGTAAGCGTGCATTTATAATTTTACCCGAAAACAAAGAAAAACCACTCGAAAATAATGCTCTAGTGGTTTATGGACACATCACCTATAGAATCCAATAGAAACACAAAATGTTTTTCCTGTAAAATTAGACCCCTTGCGGGTTCGGGGTTTAGAATTGGCCCGATGTGTTCCCCTGCATGTCGTAAAAGGCGACTAAATGGGGCAACTCGTCTGTTATTTGAACAGACGGGTTGTATTTAAATTTAGGATTATATTATAAATGTGTAATGATTTCGACTGTGTAATTGTATTATTAAGATGTTCAGTATTACTCGTTTAAGTACATGTAGCTTAAAATCAATTATCATGAAAAACAAACAATTTATCAATTAATTTACATTTGTACATATGTAAGACCACCTATTTATTTTTCACCCTCGCGCTCTAGCGCAGCGAGGGTGTTAGTCATGATGGGCGAATCTCGATTTCGTATGTGTGACAACTATCAGGGGCTTCATTTTTGATCGTACGTCGATGAAATTTTGGTAGTGGGTAGGGATGGATATGGAACATGTCTTGATAGAGCAATGTCCCGAAATCGGGGTGTGTTTTGGCCGCTCGGAGTGGTTTTCGGGCTGTGGATCTTTTAGAATTGTAGGGAAATTGGAGAACTTGGTATATTCCGTGGATGTTACGACTATGCGCCGTGCATTTAGATTACGCCCTGGCGAGGTCTGGCATTTGGCAAGAATTCTCGCTGTGTTCTTCTCTGGTTCTATTAGACCTGTCCGATCACGCTCCTTTGTGGGTATGCCTATCATAGAATGGTGTTTGTAGCTTCCGTGTATTCAAGGGTATCACCGAAAATAATAACCTCGGCAGATCTTCCCTATGCACCAATCGATTGTATATTCAACCACGCGCCACGATCTCGTTTATTTTGCCCTTGGCCCGGTTCCACCAGAAAGTTCGATTACACATTATGTTACGTCGTTGAATAAAAAATATGTTTCCCTTGGCTGGCCTGAGGGTCTAATCTTGTATTTGTTACAGGGAGTCCTTTTTTACATCTGCAATTAGACATCTTTTCGAACAACATATGGACAGTTTGATTAGGACAAAAACAATGAGTCTTAGCACAAGGGTTTGGTGGATTCACATGCACGATACCGTCTGTTATGCACGAGGGTTGTCATTAGAACACAGTCAACATTGCCCCGAGTGCATTACCACTTGCTACAGAAACAAGTGAGTGTGGTCGCTATTCGTATTAGTGATATATTTTTGCATGTTGGCAAGAGTTATAGCTTTAGTGAATCATACAAAATACACGGGGAGTGGCATCAATTATGTCCCGCCCGTGGCGATGAGGGGGCAGCTTCAAACGGTACTCCACAGATTGGATTGATTCATTGGTTTGTAAATTATAAATTCATAGCATTGTTTCATGTAAACACCTGCCCTTTTCCATGTTTATTTTTCGTTAAAATCTGTACTAAATTGAGTAAAATCAGGAAAACCCAATTTTTAATCAGCCAGACTGAACAATCTTCCGCTATTATTTTCATGAATCCCCGGTAAAATCCCCAACATTCCGATAGCAGTCTGATTGAAGGACTCTGCCGATACAGGTAAAGGCTTGCTACACAACCAAAAGTACGTGCATCTCATTGCATGTTACCATGTTTTGATCTTTTCACTGTCCCAAAATTTCTTTTTTGTTTGTAGTAAATATACCCATAACAGATGATTGTTCATGACCTTTTAATTCATTTTTTTTTTATTTTCTGACTGAACTTTTCATTACACCCCATTGTATAAATGGACTGGTCCAACCATTCTTCATTCATAGGTTAATTAGAAGTAAACCAAAATAAACAGTAAATTAGTCAAGTATTTTTAAAAAATCACCCACTTAAAAAAAATACCAAACCCAATTGTGACATTGAAATAATGAAAAATGTTGTTATCATTTGCTAAAATATGTCCTTTTAATTTTATTTTGTTGTAAAATTTAAAAATGCACAGACACATGGCGATCGAACAACACGCAATGAGACAGCCGCCCGTCGTCGCGAAGTTTGGTTCAACAGAATTTACGTTTAGGCCTATTACATATTACCTATATATATTGCAACTTTACGATAGAAAAAGTGGGACGTGGTTATAATGGGTAGATGAGCTGAAAAGAACAAATCTCCAGCCCTAGCCTGGGATTATCGGTGATTATCACTCGGCATTTTTAACACATGGCCTGAGCTGCGACGGTGTGAGTGTATGGGATGCCCCAACTATCGTCGAAAGGTGATACGAAAATCTATGCCGAAGTCCCTACCGATCGTGCCAATGGGTGCTCGTAAATTTCATCAGATTTTCGTGCAGTGCTCTTCATTATCATTACCCTAATTACGTTAAAATCATAAGCAAAGTCTCCTTCATTTGCTATAAAAAAATAAGTGCTTGTGGGTGCGGGATCTTGGTTAGCAATTTCGGGCAGGTGAGGACCGGTCGATCGAATCCACTTCAAACCACTTTGAGTCGAGATTCCGGACACAAGGCGCCCCTTAACCTTCGACGCGCTGTGTGTACAATAGGTTTCCAGTGAGTTTCCACTCCATGTTGTCCACTAATGAACTTTTTTGTGCGTCTGCAAGAATTGCAGAAAGCACATACGGAGCACGTTAGCTCGTATGTGGTGTCTCTGTGGTGTGTGTGTTAGCATGATTTATCTTGCTTCACATGTGGCGACTTTTGTTTGGGCCTTTAGTATTTGTTCAATTAGATTTTTTTTTTTTCCACTAATAGCCGCCCTGTTTCGACTATAAGGCTGCACAACTATAATTTGTTCCGTTGCCCCGACCGACCGCGTTTGGCTACCCCCCCCCCCGACTCAAGTAAATTTTTCATGTTTTTCTGATGACACATAATAAAACAATATGTCTCATTTTAGAGACAATTTAAACATTATTTTGTTTTCAGAATCGTCCCTCCTGTCTCTTGTACGTAGCTTAAAAATAGCCAGTTAAAGATTGTTTTGGCTCATGTCACAGCTGCCAAAGTAATTGGCGCTTTATTAATTTTTTTTAATTGGACCACGTTCGCTGAGGGAGGCTATGATGTTTGAAATAGTTTAGGATGTTTACATTTCTGGGGGAAGGTTTTCAATAGTTTTGGTCTGTCTTCTTAGTAGTTCCTGGTGCTAATTGATTATGACGTGTGTCAGGTGGAGAATAAGGTGGTGTATAGTTTCAGGAAATTAGATGTTGGGGGGCAGGTATAAGGGTCTGGGGTTTGGTGTCAGGTTAAGTGTCATACATTTGGTGCCAGGTTTTGGCGTCAGATGAAGGGTGTTAGGTGGCCAGTTGTTGAGTGTTAAGTGTCAGATCTTTGGTTTCAGGTGACATTTTTGGGTGTTGTTATGTCAGGTGTCAGATGCTGTGTAAAGTGTTGGATGTCATGGTGGATGTCATTGTTTGGGTGTCCATGTTGGGTGTCAGTTGGTTTTCAAATGTTTGTGCAGGTGGTTGGCTGAGAGATTTTGGGTGTCGTGGCTGGTGTTAGCCATCAGGTGATGATGTCAATGTTGAGTGTCGAATGTTGAGTGTCAGGTGTTGGGATGTCAAAATGTTGGGTCTTATGTTGAGTGACAGGTGTCATTTTGGTCAGGTGCTGGTGTCATGTTGGGTGTCATGTGAGTGTCCTGTGGGGTGACATGTTGGGTGTCAGGTGTCATGTTGGTTGTCAGTGGACTGTGTCATGTTTTGTGTAAAGTTACAATGTGTCCAGGTGATGGGTGTCGCATTTGAGTGGTCCCCATGCTGGTGTCAGGTGACGGTGTCCCAGTTTGGTTAAAGTTTCAGGTGTCAGGTGATGGGTGTCAAGTTGGGTGTCAGTGGTGTCTTGTTGGGTGTCGTGTGATTGGGTCATGTGACGGGTGTCATGTTTGTGTCCGTTGACGAGTGTCAGGTGACGGTGTCATTTTGAGAAGTGGTCACGTAATGGTTGTCTGTTGGGTGCCGGTGACGGTGGTCATGTTGTGTGTAAAGTCACAGGTTAACGGGTTGTCCTGTTGGGTGTCAGGTGAATGGTGGGTCATGTTGGTTTTCAGGAGAATTGTGTCATGTTGAGTGGTCAGGTGTTTAAATTGGGTGGTCAAGTTGATTAGTGTCCTGTTTAGTGTCATGTTGTGTCATGTTGGGTTTGGTGTTTAGAAGTTAAGATTCAGATTGTTTGGTGTAGATTTGGGGTCAGATTTCCAGGTGTTAAGTTGTCCCCTGGAACCAGTTGTTCTGGTGCCAGGACTCACTCTGTTGTCTTGTGTCAGGTATCTGGTTCCTATTTTTCTGGCTGTAGTTATTCACATTCTGAAAATTCAATGTGTATATAATAAAGGACACACTATTCTGAAAGACAAATAATATAAAATTGGATGGTTTTTTTTTTCTCGCATACTCCCATTTATTGTCTCCCTATGAGTTTTTAAGAATGGTGTCGAGTCGCACAGCGACGAGCACAATTTTTTTTTAACTCATACTCGACCAATTTGGAGGATTGTGCCAAATCCCATCCAATTTATTTACCATTTGATGGACCCGCGCCGATAAAAACCATAAACTTCAATCCTTCCAGTTTCTCAAGTGAGAGGCACGCAACCGTGGCCTAGTTTTGATCATCACAACGCTCACCGCGAAATCAAAAGCAGATTATTATTGGCATCAACAGCACTAGGGAAATTACAGAGGGTCTGAGTGATAAAGACAACTCACTCTCCACCAAATTCACTAGTCAACCCAATGCCTTCTGTATTGCTCTGAAACCTGGACCATCACAAAGAATGACTTGAAGAAGTTGGAAGCAATTGAGATGCGATGCTACAGAAAATCTTAATATCGCTGGAGGATAAGATTCCGAATGAAGAAATCCTGTCAAGAATCTCCTCCTGCCACTTTCAACCAAAAAGAGCCTATCTTCGCATCACTGCCTGCGCAGCTGACCATGTTTGGTTCCACTTGTGCAGAATGAACAACATCCGCCTACCCAAAAGCCTTTTTATGGTAACCTGTCGCATTGCACAAACAGACAGGAAGACCAAGGAAGAGATGGGAAGAGACATCATTGTGGGCACCAACTTCCACAAGGCATATTTGGAAGCGCAATATAGGAATTATTGGTCTAGAATTGGTTCTAGGAGCCAACGTCCTATGGACATGGTGCATGATAGATAGATAGATTTGCAAACACAATGAAC
>JAMKCH010052407.1:0-10551 GCA_023653785.1 Ophioderma brevispina
ATTTTGTGAATAAGCTAATTTTCTCAAGGATATCTAGTGAACCATGAATAAAACAGAAGGTGCTGGAATCACAAAGTGCACTTTTAACTACCTTTTTAACATGAATACTGGACTTGCTTCCCACAGCATGCACACTGTTTGACTGGTCTGTGACCTTTGTGGTTTAATATCAATGAGTGCAAGTCTATGATATTCATGCAATAAACTTATTTGTTGCTTAAAGTTACAGCAAACTTAAATTTGGCCTACAAATTACCTGAATGTCTTTAGCCTCTTATTAATGTCCTTTACTGTTTTTGTGTATGTTATTTTTTATGTGCAAAATATATCTCTATTCTTCCAATGGCCTAAACTATCATTTGGGAGCAAACTGAGAGAAAGAAATTTCATATTTGTGAAAATGTGCCCTGGTGCCACTTTAGAGATAAGCAGCGATAATGTGAGAGAATCAAGAAATGTGGAAATGCATTTTTTAGCTTTTAAATCAAAGATAACTATGTATATTTCATAATGTAGGAGCAAAAACACCCAATTTAGTGAAAAAAAAGATTTGAGGAAATTTGTCATACCATCTCCCGCAAATAGACATCAGCAATGACGACTCAAAATCTACACTAACAAAAAAAAAAAAGATGATTATGGTTTACTCAAGTACAGAATAAACAAAGATCAATAATATTCGTGTTTGAGGTCACACTGTACAGGAATGATTGTTGTCTGGGATATTATGTGGAAAGAAAAAAAAACCACTTTTTTTATCTCAAGTCAGAATTTTGATACACACGTACAGAAATTACAGAATAAGATATAATTTATAAAGTACTGTCTTGTCTTTAATACACGGATTTCAAGCCAACCACTTGCATGTTATGTTAGCACATCTATGCCAGTAACAAAAATACCAAAATACGCGAATTTTGATGATTTTTTCGATGTTTCGGAACAGCAAATCGCTGCATATCCCTTTAAAAATGGACACAGTAATGAATAGGGCTTTGCATATATGCATTATTGCTTCTGCTTCTACCATCAAAACGGCAAGTTTGTTTCCCAAGAAACTTGATGGGCATATATGTGCAAGTGCCAGGCTCTCATTTCAAGTTGAGTCTTGAAAACACAATTCATATAAATCGGAACAAGCACCTTTAAGTTATTATCTTACAATGGCATGCTCGCCAGTTTCTCTGAGAATCAGTTATCAGAATGCCACGCATGAAGCATATATGTACAAAACATGGCCTAGCTGGCCCATTGGCCTGAAATAAAAGATAAGTTGGTTGTGCAGCACTGCTCTCCTGGGGGACTTCAAGTATGCAGGATATAGCTCAAGAATCCTATTATAAACATGAACAACTAGCTTTTCTCTTGCACCTACTGTGGGATTCTTGAGCTTAAACACAAGGTAACCTATAGTGTGCCCTTTTTCCAAAGGTACAGACATGTGGTATTATAGTATGGTAGGAGTCATGGTTTCAGAAGATAGATCACCATGGCCAATTACGACTTGAGAGGGTTATAAAAAGGCCAAATTTAAATGACTGAGGCGAGTTGCAATAATCAAGGATTTAGGTTCCGATGGTTAATATAAGCCAGAAAAAAACACAAAAAAAAAAAAAGAAAGAAAAAGAAAAAAAAAAAAAGAAAAAAAAAAGGCATTTATTTCAATTTTCAGAGAATATCCTTTAACAGTATTTTGTGGAACGCCTCCATGAAACACTGAAAATGCAGCTTCTACCAAGGGATCTGAATGACTGAAGATGTATTAAGCTTAACGATTTGCAGCTTAAAAGGAATTTGAAATTTTAGAATTTCTATTGTAAAGAAGTGCCCCTTTAATTGGCCAGATGACCACAGACCACAAACCTGTGAACACCCCACATAGGCTTGGGTCAGTGGTTCTTCTGACCATGTTTGGCTGAAACATCAAAAGCCCCAGCTTTAGAATATAAAGGAAGCCCATGTCATAAAGAAATAACACAATGTTAGAAGGCAGATACAACTTTTTTTGAAGTTTGTTCAATACTTATGAATGCAACTCACAGAACGAAGAATTTTTGAAAAGTCAACTTTTGGTTTTTTTGGAGTTATACGCCTCCAAAAACGCATGCTCAATTTGGCATATTTTGAGCCATTTGTGGTGAAAATTGCAAAAGCGCATTATGTTATGTTTATATTAAAAAAAAAAAATAAAAAAAGAACTAATAAATTGTAGAATCTTAAATGCTACTTTTCTTGTAGGTCTTCTGGGCTAACTTTAGAGAACAGCAAATTCAAGGCTGCCAATGCTTTATTTTCCCATAAAATAATTCCCCCCCCAAAAAAAACATCCATTTTGTCGTGTACTTCTATAAGCATTAATAATTTAGCCCCAGATATGTATAAAATACCCTAATATAATATAATAATAATATAACCATTCTTATATATAATAGCGCATTACACACAATCGGCCATGCGCTGATTCCATTATTACCCTGCCATCAGGAAATCGTCACATCATTTTGCCTTCATCTAGGAGGCAGCTGGCTAAGCGCACAATCATATCAGCATTTAGATGTAATATCACCCATACCAGGTTCCTAATTGGTCCGCTTGGGTCGACGAGGCAATTGAGACTAAGTATCTTTTTTGTCCCAAGGACACAACATGTTTGCCATGGCGGGCTTAACTCAATATCTAATGGTCACGAGTCTGCCTTTTTCCCTGGACCACCACATGCTCCCAAGCATTCTCATATAAGACCAAGCATTCTCATAGTACATCTGAGCTAAAAATTCGCAGAAAGTTAATATATGCATTATTATAATGTTATATGGCAGCTATTAATATGAAATGGTTATAAACCCAGGAAGATGGCTGCCTCATGTACATTAAGATTTTCACCAATTACCGGCAATAGAAGTTACCATGTAATTTACTAATTTCAATGTAGGGTGGGCTATAAATGATGTTTAGATCTTTTTGTCCTAACGGTCTATTTGATTCGCTGATCCCCGCGAGCATTTTGACACCAATTTTGTGAAAGTCCGGCCAAAAATGAGAAGGTGCCGTCAAAAATCCAAATTTTTGCAAAAAAAGAAAAAAATAATAAAT
This sequence comes from Ophioderma brevispina, assembly GCA_023653785.1. Lineage (NCBI taxonomy): Eukaryota > Metazoa > Echinodermata > Ophiuroidea > Amphilepidida > Ophiodermatidae > Ophioderma > Ophioderma brevispina. Next base: position 3,094 of record JAMKCH010052407.1, read on the forward strand.
TTGTCCTAATTACAGTCCCATTTTAGCAATGTTAGTTACATTATTTTTTTATGTTTTTGATGTCATAGGATATCCATTTTGATGAATTTAGTGGAGGGCCCTATGTTCTCCCGAGAGTGATTTAATGAAGTTCAATGTTAATTGTTGGCAACCACGTTGGTCTGGACTATTCAGAAAAGGTATGTTGCCTTTTTTTTTTTCCGTTGACCTTAGTGACCTTGACACAAGGTCAAAGGTCAAAGCGGACATACATCGTCCAAAGTACCAAAATTGGCAAATTTCACAGGAATATGTTTATGATTATTTATTTTGTACTTGAGCTTTTGTTTCTTGTTATATGCAAATAGGCTAATTAGGAGAACAAAGCATAAATTTGCTGTTATTCATACCCCAGTCCTGTCCAAAGCAAGAGTTAGACCTCAACTTTTTTGCACAATGTATAGGTGAAACCTACAGCAACCCTAAATAAATTTTTATTTGGTAAACCAATTTGTTTTTATAATGAAAATGTACAAGAGAAAATGGTTGATGTAGTCTAATATCAAATCCATGGAATGAATTTTTTTGTTATAACCGTGGAACAACCACATTTGGACACATAAAAAAAGTTAGTATACTAGTTATCTTTCAGTCTCAGTCACATGTGTGATGTTTTAAAAATATACTAGTTATCTTTCAGTCTGTCACAATTGGGGTGTGATGTTTTTAAATTATTCTTTCCATCCTAGGCCCGGGGGAGGGGGTCACTGGTCATTGGTCAAGGGGTATTTTTTCAAGATTGTCATGTTACTTAACGTGACCAGGATAAGCCAAAACACTGAAATCTGGAAGAAAAAGGGGGGGTGTACTTTTCACACTTGAACTACATTAGGTACGATTTGGGAATTTTGAATTTTGTATCGTCTTCTGCTCATTTTGTGTGAAATGAGTATTCAGTATAGGTCCTATAAACAAAATTTCTACTTGCTTAGGGGTCAAACATTGCCAATACTTATTAGGGTATAGGAGTTTACACTACATACATGGGTTTTTTTTTTTGTGTTTGGGGGGTTGGGGGGGGTTTTTGTACGTTGTTAGGGGGCGTTTTTTGAAACTCCTTGTCTAGGGGTGCGGGACTTTGAAAAGTGGGATGTTTGAGTAAAATCATACTAACCCCCCCCCCCCCCATCCTCCCCCCCTCTCATCACTAAAAGTGGACCTTTTGGCAAATTTTCTCTACACTTTGCCATTTTATGCACAAAATAAAAAAAAATTGGACCTTTTGTGGGATTTGTGTGTGGGGAGGGTGCGATGGCAACCTGCTGCTGATCTCAGGATATTCTCCATCTCCATACTGCCAGTGTCCCACGTTGACGAGCAAAACTCAAAAGCTTAGTGTATAATTTGAATAGGTTATGTACAATTAGAGCAGCACTTTGGCACTATTGGCAATAACTTCACAGAGTTAAAATTGGTTTTCTGTCTTGTCTTTTGTCATCAAAAACTTTCTTGTCTTTAAAATGACATCTTCCCAGCTATAGATGTCAAAACAGTGCACAATTTTGGGGACACAAAATAAGCGCTATATACTTAGAGAACTTATACAATACAACGTCATATACACGTATGAATGAACCCGTCAATCTTAACAGTTTTCCCCACGAAGTCTGTGACAGGATTTCCCCGGATACCCAGGATACTGTAATGATAATGTGGTGATGAACTATTACAACACATGATAATTGTGGAATTCGATCAAGGGACCTATACCCCGGCAAGTGTATGGATGTTTGTCCTCCAGAGTTGGCATGCCAAATTGGTTATATTATCTTGACTGGATTATTGCATACAGTCTATACACTAGACCAGGGAAATAATGATCAATGTTCAATGAAAACCGGTTTGGTTCAAAGAAAACAAGCTAAATTTAGATAACTGTGTTTGTTAGAACACTTAAAGGTCCATGGACACGGCTGAGTAGAACATTCTTAATTTCTTACCCTATTTTTCGTACCTCAACAGTATCCTGATCATATCGTCATACAGATTTCTAAAAGTGAACATAGGGAAAGTGTTAAATTTCAGGATAAATATACCCTAATTGACAGGGTTCTTCTCCTGTTTTCGCGAACGGGTATCAAGATGCTGGAGTTGGATTTTGACCCTGTTAATGACGTCAGAGTACAAAGTTTGTAAACAAAGCTCACACATGGCTCCACCCGGGCTAACCGCACCGCATCACTCCATATCTCTCCTTGTCGGTTCTTGTCTGGGAACTTGATAAAGCTATTCTGTTCTGAGTTTCTCCTTTCGGGATGGTCGCCGCTGGTGCCCCCGTCGACAATACAGCACATTATTCCTGATTAATTATCGTATTTTAAGGCTCCAAATCAGGAAAAAATTATGCCATATGATATACAACACGTACGACGCCTATACCGCGAGAGTCAAATGTGTATGTAGATGAAAACTGGTAGACCGTTTCATATAGAAGTCCCATTGGATGCATGAAGGTATTGCCATTCATTCCGTCAAGCACTACTGCACACGTCAAATACAGCTCATGACGGAATCAATTGTAATACCTCATTTGCTCAATGCGACTTCTATAGAAACGTCTACTGAAAACGGGGCCACGCGCACGTCCGTTCCCCGATGGCCCGATCATGACGCGTTACGCGATTTTTACTCCGGGCGTCACTTCCGGTCATCGTCTTGCAAGCACGATAATCACTTTCGTTTGGATTCCAAGGCTGAGGAAGGACAAGGGAACAGTACAAGGGAAGGAGAAAGCGGTGTGCTTGGGAAGGAAGGATTAAGGATGAAAGAAGGAGTGCGAAGGAATAAGGGGAGTGAGGGTGGGGTACTAAGGTAGATGGTTGAACCAAATAGGAGTAGGCAAAGACAAATTGAGGAAAGGACCAAGAGGAGGAAGTCAATGGTCGGGTGTATAGTTGATAACAAGGAAGATTGGGAAGGGTGTGAAAGAGGCAGTGGGCAGAGGGAGGGAGAAGAGTGACTTTGAAAGCTCTTGTCCAAAACACATGATAGTATGCCCAATTTTTATAAAATATACGGTTTTTCAATTACTGTTTCATCAATTTTACATTGATACCAATGCATACTATGATGAAACCATTTTTGGTGGTATGATAATGTTTAAAGCATGTCCATGGACCTTTAAGGAGAGTATGTGAAGCTTATGATTCTATTAAATCTTAGCTATGTATCCATGTTCTAGCCGTTTTATGGAGAAATTGCGATTTTGTCTGGAACATTTTTACTAATTGGTGTACCACATCAGTTTACTTAACCATGGGCATTATAGCCGCTATGATTGGGGGGGGGGGGGGGGGGGTTAGGGATGACTCAACTTGATCTTGCTTTAGACTATAGACTCTTCAGGTTCTATGGTTGACAGGATAAAGCAGCATACAAATGAAGAAAATTACCATTTTTGTCTTGCACAATTTTACAAACTGTGTACACTGTGTGGTTTACCTACAAATGGCATTAATAGCAGCTATGGTGCATTGGGCTGGGTATAGGCCGGGGGGGGGGGGATTCTCAACACAAATGACCATACGGGACTTCCACCGACATCAGTCTCATTTCTAGCCTCTGTATAATCAATGCCCTTTTCATGCCAATTTTGGTATAGAAATGGGTCATTTTTCAAGACTTTCTCATTTTCGTTGGAAAATTAGTCACATTTTCTAAAAGTCTTGGAAAAGTAAGTTCAAATTTCTCAATCTGAAGTCAAAATTGTCCATATTTGCTTAAAACTTTTGAGGGAAAAACGGCCAATTTTGGTTCATATGGCCCAAAATTTGGCATCTCTTTAATATCTATGTTCTCTTTTTTGACAAAAAATGGTATAGCTATGGTCCTACTCCCCCCCCCCACATCCAACAGGTGACGCACACTAATGATAATATATTAACTTTTGTCTCTGAAGTGCGAGTCGTGGTTATTTCACGGTAATACGACAAAGCGTTCCATGAATTTGGTATAGACTGCATCGCATTGATCATTTTTTTCTTTTATCTTTTTATAAAACACTTGGGTTTACTTTACTATACCCATGGTATTAATAGCAAGAAATAATGGGGCTGTGTTGGTGTTTCATTCTACATTCAAGCATCGTAGTGTGTTTACAGATGACTGCATTATGCAGAAACTTGAGGCCTAACTCTGCTTTGGACAGGACTGGGGTCTGCATAAAAGCAATTTTATGCATATATTATGTCTCTCTAAATAGGTTATTTGCATATAAGAAAACGAAAGTTCAAATCATAAAATAAATACCATATCCAATTTTCCTTGTGAATTTGCCTACGTTTGGTACCAGGTCGATATACTTTTGGCCGATGTATGACCATTTTTGACCTTTGACCTTGCGTCAAGGTCCCCAAGTCAACGAAAAAATGGCAACATCGTGGGTTTTCTGAATAGTCAGACCCAGTAGAAAACATTTATAGTGGTTGCCAACAATTAACATGAATCTCACCAAATTTTAACATAGGCCCCTCGCACTAATTTCATCAGGTTTCAATTTTTCGTTTCATAAAATTAGCCATTTTACGTAAAATAAGCCACGGGGCGCTTTTCCAGCCAGCCCTAACCGTACCATTTCATATAATTTTTCTATGTTAGAATTTGAAGATAAGCCATATTAAAGTGTATTCTGAAATTTCAGCACATAGCTCTTTCGTTTGTTCACGGTGGTCCATTTTATAATTTGGTCAATGTCTCTATTGAAAATATAAGGTGCAAAAGTTTGTTGAACCTGACACACAAACCTTAGCACAAAATTGTGTTATGTATTCTAATAACTGGCAGCACAGCGAAACCGTTTAGTTTTAAAGACTCAAATTTCGGGAGTACGTACTACATATTATACCTTTAGGATAAGTTTGCAATGATTGCAATCAGAAAGCGGATCTACCTTTTAAAGAGAACACTGGCACATTTGAAAAATAGTGCGCCCTCAGATCATATTTTTGCATGGGTTTAAAGCTTTTATATACATTACCGTCACCGAAAACGATTTAAGACCAAATCAGCGTCCCTACGGGTAAACAGATGTTCACGCCGGGCGACCATTAATTAGCAGATGATGGAAAGGGCGTGTACACAAAGAAAATGCACACCATATTCATGTTCCCATGGCATGCGCCCTGTTTGATGACCGGTCTGGGACCTTTGTGGTTATAGCACAAGTCTATTATATTCCTGTAATATACACATTTGGTTGATTAAGTTTATGAAACTTAAAGTTAGCCTACAAATTACCTGGATGTCTTTACCCTCTTATTAACGTCCCATATCTGTTTTTTGAGTATAATGTTACTATCTAGTATCACTTGAATCATTGACAAGCATCTTTAACAAGCTAACTTCCGGCATTCTGCAAGACAAATGGCACTAAAAAGCTATTTAGTGCATAGGGAGAGACTCGGGTTAAGTACTCTCATACAGATTACTTTATTTTATTATTTTACAAAAAAAACGAAATATTTAAAAAATTAAAAATTTCCAATTTAAATTATATTGCCTTTATGGTCACATTTCATAAATTGGTCCTAAAAAGTATAATTTCAGGAAGAAAAAATAACAAAAATTACACTTTTTCTATTACAACAGAGTTTACCATTTAACCAATACATTGAGACCATTTAAGTATACATTTTTTGAAGGACGTGTCTATCGCGGACCGTCTGTAATATTTTTTGAAGTCTATTCGCACGAGGACCACCGTGTGGCGATGTGATGGCTCAATTGGGGTTATTATGGGTTAGGTTAATAAAAGTTGATTAATCGAAAATATGTACATTTGAGCCTGTTACAGGTAAAAATGAATTTCCCCCCGTCATTCTTCCCTCCAACATACACTACCTGACACAAATAGAGGTGGGCATCTCTGAATATTTTTTTTTTTCGTCGGAAATCAAAAATATAGTTCCACTTTTAATCCACTTTGAGGGTTAAAAATCGGACATTGGTACATATGCAAAGGCAATCACAGTCATGTGTCGGGCCGACGCAGTATGCTCCCCCTCCCCTTCCCCGAATTTTACACCAGATTCAACATTGACCTGGGTGTGGGGTTCAATTTTTTACTTTAAAAACAGCGGGAAGCCGACGAAAGCGAGAAATTTTTATGCTTGGTGAATAGGCTTAAGGTCGATTGACACGTGACGATCCTGCCGGCCACCAGCAGCTGCTGCCCGCCATGCGTATAGCCTACGTATATAATTTCAGCTATTCAAAGGGCCACAATAGCGCCACTAACAGTGGTCCTGCGTATAGACTTCACACAAATAACTGCAGGACGGTCCTGTGTATAGCCATGGGCATTTTGGAAAGCTTACATTACAATGATGCCAAAGCAGTTAAGTATAACTTTATTATACAGGGTGGGTCAGAAATATACAGGGTGAAACAACAAAAAAGTTAACATTTTTCTTGTCATGGTAAACTGGGTGTTATGGATTCAGAAACACATTGCTTAGGCCCTTCAAACAAGCAAGGAAGAAAGAGTTTACAATAACATGTGTTAAATATACAGGGTGGTCAAAATCATGCTTATTCTGAAGTGTAAAAGACACAAATAATTGTTTTCCCTGTTTTTCAGAGTAAATCTGTTCCTGGTCATTGGTAATGGAAGCAAGTTGCTTTAAAAACAGATATACCCCATATTCTTGTGTACTTTTGATTATACAGGGTGATCAGAAATAAAATTAACCTGTAAGAGTAAATCCTATGGTGCTCAAGTGTCTTAATACTATAGAATTTGAACTAATAAAAAAAATGTTACTAAAAACATTGTAGCCAGAAGATAAAGTAGATCTCTTCTAAAACCAGCATTCCTTTGATAAAATCATATAGGGTGATAACAAAGGAAGGTTATCATTCTGTATTTCTCACATTTAAAATAGGGTCATGCACCAATGCATGGCGTATATAGGGATTTTTTTTCTGACTACACTGTTGATATATTAAGTATTTAAGCATAATTTTTCTTACATGCATTGTGCACATATTCACACTTTTAAACATGTGCCTACAGGTACAAAATGAAACATTTAAGTGACTGATATGTGTACTGAAGATGAATCCAAATTGAACAAAAAATGTCATGAAATACATTCCACCCTGTAGAATTTGAACCACCCTGTCACGGTATATTTTATATAGGAATATTTATTTTGTTTTAAAACATGACCAGTGAAAAATATAAACAGTCTCAAACATACCACAAGATTAAAGGTACTATCAGTGATTTGCTAAATCATAAAACCAAAAAAAAATCTTCAAAAATCAGATTTTTACATGTCTGTAACCAGTACAGATACCCTAACATACCCTGCAAATGATAAGACCAGAAGCAACCTAATAAGCACAAAATCGGATATTTTAGTCATTACTGTCCGAACGGACACTTACTACAACACGTAATTGAATGGGGAGTCATAT
>JAMKCH010052408.1:0-10355 GCA_023653785.1 Ophioderma brevispina
GCTTGTTCTCATATATTGCAGTGATAATCATGTAGTAAGCGGGTTTTGTTCTAGGGCACATTTATCTACACTAGGTAGGGGATCCGATTGGTACCTGAGCACTGACATTTCTTCTGGTCTGAAGATTAGCTGTTTAACTCTGACAAACAGTGTTGAACGCATTGGTGGCACCCCATTGCTTGGTCTCTTCATGCACTTTAGAGGGTGGTGTGGTATTATGATTGGTAGTTGTGTTTCGGGCACGGTGGGGAGGGTACATTTTGAAAAAACGTCTCTGCAGCTGTTTTGATGGAAGGAGATCTTGTTTGTTTCTCATTCATGTAGTTAGCGTTTACATATGTGTGTGTATTTTGTTCGAAATTGGTGCTGCTCTTTCCTGGCACTTTTCCTTTCTTGTGATTTAATCTCTAGTTTCCTACTTTGTTGTGTGTTAAGCGTACGAGCTTAAGGAAAGCCTTTTTCAGATTAGCTAAGTGCATCAGTATGTAATACCACTATAATTTACATTTATACGGGTAATAAGGTTGTGGTGCACTATACTTAAATGCAAAAAAAAGTAAAGGCAATACTTTTGTACATATGGTGGTATCAGGATATGTTACTGAACATAGCATGTAATCGGTTTGTATAAACAAAATTTATATTTTCCTATCAAGTGCTCAAATTAACCATTCAACTCAATAAATGAATTAATTTGTATTTTGGTTTATATATTGAAGACAATTGAAGTTTTAAATAAATAGGTCAAAATATTTAAAATGGACTAAAAAATGACCATACCTCAAGGTGCAAGGTCATTCCAATGTTTATGGTTTAAAACGCTTTGTTATTATATATTATATACTTCTTGCAGACTAGACTTGTATAGAACCGCCTTTATTTTATTTTTTTATTTTTCAGCGGGTGGTAGCCATCTTCTTTGTTTTGACCCCCACTGGTTCACACCAAAATAAGACTCTTCTCAGGATATAATATTTCCTCCTGAACTTATGGTAAGTTTTGGTTTATGGAGATGATTTAATGGAATTATAATCCTCATTGCCACTCTAGATAGGTAATTATTTGAAATGTTATAATTCATTGTGCAAAAGGTTATTCAGGTAATATAAACTCTGATATTAAAGGTGAGTTTCCATGAGTTCGAGCACCTTGTTTTATCATTGTTCACTAGATATCCTTATAAAATCATCCACGAAATTTGAGTTGATGCCGATCTTTGCGTTCTGTGTTTTTTGAGCAATTGCTTGTTTCCCACGCTCCCATATGCCACTGTACTGTAATTTCTTGTCCCGTTTAAGGACAGGACCAGAAACTAACAAAATAGTGAATTTCTTACAGATACGACAGAATTGCACGTAAGATAAGATAGGCTACACGTGGGATTATAAGGGCCTAAGGGTCATATGATATAAAAATTTAACTTTTTTAGGTAGTTGCCCAGGGACGCGGTTGTGGATCACGAAAATGCCCTTAACTTGAGTATAATCAGTTCGATCGTTTAGAATCTCAAGAAACCAAGGACACTTGTAAGAGTGAACGCTATGTAACACCTCATTTAATCCGGCCAGTTCGAGGCTCTACCTGTCAATGGTGATTCGTACAAAATAGGACGAAACAGGGATCATGTAGTCATAGTGTTGATACAAAATATGTTACAACCATAAAGTGTCATCTCTTTAACACGTCATCACTCGTTTCTTCGTGGAAAAATGGCTACGGGGAGCGCGCTTAAAGAAGGGGAGCCTTACAAGGCCATTCGATAAATATTAGTTCAAAATTACCACCAATCGTGTACATATGGAATGCTCTTTCTTTTTGTTTCAGATCAATTCTACGCCGTCCAAGTCTGACCTTCATTGGGGATCGAGGTAACTGCAGTCCGGTAACTCTGGATGAACTTGTTAAACCATCAAAGCAAACACATCATGACGCAAAGATTGTTGCGGGAAACACGGGGACAGTGGTATATTTTAAAGTAGCTTCTCTAAACCAAGCAATCCATTATATTGATATTCGTCTATTTGGAGAACATCAGAATTGGTCACCAATCCCACTTCCGGGAAGCTGGTTTTCCAATAGCAGAATCAGTGATAAACACAGTGACATTGCGTGATGAGGAACGAATTGAAGTCAACATCCATTGCAAAATTTACACAAAAGCGGTCCGTGTTCCCATCAGGAAATCCAAATTTAAAAAATCAAGTGCATGCAGTGCTAAAATTTCAAACAGCTGACACATGACGAGCATCACGGGCAGTACATCATAGGGACGACTGCATTTTTGCATAGGAACGTACAGAAATGTAAAATGTTTAATTGTTGCTGCAAGATACTTATCTTTATAATTTTATTCAGGTGTTGAAGTTAAGTTCAAGAATCAACTCTATTCCGTGCTTGTCGCTTATGCTCATATAATGAATTGCAGTTCCGGAAATCCACTCAAGGAGGGTGAATATCGGTGGGCTGTTACCTGAGACTTGAAGGCTTTCATCAGAACTGGCGTTGATAAAGAACAGGTAATAATAATAATAATAATAGAATATAGCAGAAGATTTATTAGCGCTTATGCTATTTGGCCTCTAAGCGCATTCACAAATGGCGCTGAATAACTGTGGCCCCACATACCATCAACACATTTAGCATATTTCAAGGGATGCAGCAGATCAGGATCAGCGCTTCCCTTATCAGTAAACATACATAGAGATAACCATCGCAGCCGGTGTAGAAGTAAGTATCTTCCGGCCGGCGTACTCATAGTCCCGGAACAATGGTGAAACATAGGCAATCGATTCTGTTGACTCTTCACGCAGACATAGTTTCGTGCTTTATTCCGTTATCGTCTAGGGAGCCCCGGACTGGGGTGGCTCCCGCCGGACGATACTGCTTTCACACCGGGACCATCAGCTTCCCAATATCGCATGGGTAAATCGGGGACACCAAACGGTAAAAAATTTTCTTGTCCATGCAAATACAAGATAGCCGAATCTCACAGGGCTCGAAAGCACGGCTATACGCATGGATGAGCACATACACTGGAGTCGAGCGCTTATCTGATCCCACATTGCAATAATAATAAACGGGTATTATGCTGATGCATGTCTAAGCTGTGGCTAAAATATACAATCTGTTTTCGTCCACCGGTGGTAGAAAGGGGTTTCTGTTCTCAAATTTGGATGGTTTTTTATGTCCCTCCTCCGAGATACCTATCAAAAGCAGTTTTCGATGAACACCGTCACCTTGAGATACACATGTTTGGTTAAATTTTAACCTGAGTTACCCGTTTCCCCCTCACAATTTCGACCGTTTTAGAAAATTTGAGAAATTACCAGATTGATAAAAATTGCCTAATTTTTCACAAATTTTCGAGTATTCTTGAAAAGGGGAGCCATATCAAACCACAATTGTCATTAGAATGTGCTATTCATATACCGGAGCCTGAAAATAGACCTTAATTGGTGTCACTTCGCGTATGGTCATTTGTGTTAAGTAACCCTTTGTGTATGGATACAATGCCAAACGCATGTCTATGTCGCAAAGACACTGTTAAATGTTGTTTGAAAGTGAAGCAAGAAATTCACATAAGAATGTATGTTTATATTATTACACACCAATTTCTTCACGGAGTACCTTGAGTGACTATTAAGTAGCCCGGAGTACCCACCCGCAAGGGTACCACATCGCGCCGGCCGCAAAATGGGGGTAACCATCCACCTAGTTACACACACAGTACCTTAACCACTAGTCACACACCATGCTGGAGTACCTGCATGGTACTCCCATGCAATACTTTCAGTTTTGTGTGATTATTTCAGTAATTTTTAATCCATTATTTAACATTTTTGTCACATAGTTTATATGTTTTTATCAACAAAATTTCATTTATATGGGTTTTTGGTGAGGCTCAACTCAAATATAGATGTTACTAAGCTTGAAAATGATCAGAAGGTTCGTAAACACAGTGGACTGTTTGGGCGCTCTATGTCTAATGTGCTGCAATCAGGAGCCGGTAGGGAGTACCTTTGAAGGTCTCCCGTGGAGTAGCTGCAGAGGTACTCCACTACTGGTGGCTCATGCGTACCTGTCCAGAGGACACCTAGCAGGCACTGCAGAGTAACGATAAGGATGGGTACTGCTAATAAACATGCTAGTATCCATCCGTCCAGTGGTTTGTATACTTACTTCACAGTACTTAGTTGTAGGTACTCTTGCATCAATAGTGCATCAGTGGGGTACCCTTGGAGTAAGCTAAGAGTTAACCCATGGAGTAGCCTAAGCTCTGGGTTACCACACCGTGATTAGGATCTTGCTGTTGTAGTTGAACCTCTTAGTGTTTAGAAAATTTGACACAATGTTTAGTGATTTGACACGTGTTTAGCTTTGGAACATGTTTACAAAGAGAAGACAAGGAAGGTTAAGAAGTTTGTTTCTACACACACTAATACATTTTTTTACAGTTTTTTATACAGTAAAATATTGTGTTGTTTAAAGCACAGGTATACCAAACCCAGGTAAAATTTGTGCTATGATAGAATGTTGCGTTGGTTTGGCCAGGTTCCCAATCAGAATGTAGCTGTACGTAGAATATGTACATTATCATGTTACTTTCGTACTATCTTTTTTTTTTTATAATATAGTTTATTATGTCGTATTAAATCATGGACTACACGTACCCTCTAGGTGGAGGGTGTCAACAATTAAATGGTATTGCCCCAATCATAATGCTTAGCAAGACTAACTGGATTACATCAATTTGTTCACGCCAATTTCTTTGTCTGAGAAAAAGGTCCCAACAACGTGGTGGTCTTTGCATGGTTTGAAACAGGCACTCTCAGATTGTGTAAAGAGACTTACTGACTTCAAAAATGATAAAAAAAAACCTGCCACAAAATAACAATTCATTCTTTAATTATGGCTTACAAATGCAACTGTAGCCAATAAAATTTAAGTATATAATATGCCACCGCTTTCTAACAATTCAAACGGCCGTGTATAGGAAAGTCCTTGGTTATCAATCTCGATGAGATTGCAGTAGGGATGTGGCTTCGGGTTCTTGTAAAGATGTCACTGCGCATTCAGTTTTCTATACTACTCTGCAGGACAAATCACGTAGGATTATCGCTGTATATGTATAATAGATTTAGACAAAATAAGACTTCTCGCGCAACCTCCGTGAGAAGTGCAACACTTTTTTTCGTCACAGAAATCATGCTTAAGTGCAGGAAAGCTCTTGGATCCCATTGTGCAAATTAATCACTTATAAGCTTTATTAAAGGTGCACCGAGAGATTTCGCACATAGGTTCTTACAAAAATTAAATTACTGATTTTTGCCCTGATGCAAAGCTTTCCATCAAAATAACACAATCTGAAAGGATTAAACTGAGAAATATTGCTTTCGCTACAAACCATTTGAAATTTCTAATTCGTATCGGAGCAAATACGAAATTTTCAGCCTATGCTTTATAGGGACATATAAGCATACGAAAATCACCTTTTTTCTCTCTTTTAAGACATTTCTGTAGTCCAAAACAATGTAGAATCTATTGAGTGCTTAGTCTGTATTGAATTACTATTATGACACAATATCTCGGTGCCTCACAAATCTTCTCCTAATAAGTATTATGATTTTTATTCAGCCTTTGAACCTGAGATACTTTGGATGTTGTAGTAAGCGTTGGAGTAAGAGTTGTTGATAGTTTTGTGTTGGTCAGGTTCTGTATGGCATTGCGATATTTTCGTCGCGGGAATGCTTTGACATTTAAAAAGTGAAGCCCATTGATTTTAAGAATTTATGCGGAAACGGATTTGATACGGCCAGTCTTCCGTAATAGGAATTACATGGGCATATTCGACGATTTAAAACGCTGTACGTGGCATGCACACGTCTTCATATGTAGATTTTGTCATCCCATTGGTCATTGCAGCTGGTGCGATACATAGGTTAAATCACTTTTATAGTTTTTTCCTTGTGGTCTGATATTAGCTAGTATTTATATGACGTGGGGATTAAATTTCACAAGATTCTTTTTGAACAAAGTCAATGTGTGATATTCCCGATTGACAAGATCTAGTGGAAATATTGTTTAAAAGTACATGTAAAATTGGGTTCGCTCCATTTCCTGCTATTGGTGTTTCTTACGTAAGGCTGTCAGCGTGGGCAATTATCGTGACAGCCAGTCGAATCGGATCTAATCCTATGTTTATGGCCCTGGATCCACACTGAATTGCTCGCGGAGAAAGGTAGGCTACGATAAAGAAAATGACCTTTCATAACATTATTCAGTTTTGCTATTATACGATCAACTAGGACCTGGGGAGAAAAACATATAAACATTATATCTTACATGTATAAAACCCCGTCTATTACAATTACAACGGTGTTTTTGTTTTATTAATAGGCGAAAGACATTTCATCTTAAGCAATATAGCACATTTTTTTAAAGAGCCCCCCAATTTTTCAAAAAAAAAATTGAGATTTTTACACGGTTTGATTGGTAACTGGCTAGTAATAAACTATTCATGTGAATGGTTAAGCTCGGAAAATGTCGATGTGTCTCACAAACAAGAATTTTGTAACTAGAATATAATTATTTCGGGATCCCGAATCATAATTCAAAGGCCTGATGTATGGGGAGGGGATACTGGAAACGGCTTCCATGGAAATAGCCGGAAAATAGCGCCAGGTAGTGTCTACGACATCAATAGTTGTTTTATTGGTTCAGCAAATCAAGTTAGAGGTTATTTTTCGTCGAGGTGCACTATTACATCATTGACGGACATAACCCTAGCATTTCCTGCTCTGCCGTTAAGCCCAATCAGGGATCCACATTCTAATTATCAAAATCGTAATTATGATAAATACGAATGTTTAGCATTATCGTTCGCAGGTAGTTTCCTAGACAATCACCAACGTAACTGTGCCAAATATTCAAAATTGAAAATGGGGGCGCTCTTCAAAACATGTGCCATCATTGCTTTAACCCTATTTTAAACCTACCGCAATTAGAGTCATCGCCAATGTAATTAAAACTTCACTTATTACGTGAACACTTCGATTCTCATTATAACCCATTGAATATCTATACTATTAACAATGAGATCTGTCTTTCTGTCGGTCTGTCCGCTATGCATTTCGTTTGCTTTGACATATGGGGGTTGATTGTCTTACGTTTGTTATCAGGTTTTTCAGGGTGACCTAAAAAGGTCAAAAAAGGTCATCTAGAAGTCAATTTGTGTAGAAATGCCGCCTTCATACCTACTAGACCACAAAATTTCGTGAGGAATTACCATGCTGAAAAAAAGCACAGAACAAATCGTCGTCAAAGTCACACATGATCAAAGGTCACAAAGGGGGAAATACACTAGTTACTCTCATAAATCACCAAGTTACTATTGGTCAAATCCAATGCAGGCAAAGGGAATATCACATAAATTATTGTGCATTGAAAACCATGTGATCTAAGGTGTATGAAGTACTCTAATAAACCAAGCTTTATAAACCATGCAAAATTATCAATTTTGAAATATCCAGGGGCGACTCTTTTAAAGTGTCTCCGTAAAGCATGAATTGTTTCTACCAAAGGTAGTAAGAAGTTCTAGAAGAAAGTAGTATTACCTGCTTCTCATCTCAGTCTCATGCAGGAAGACGCCATGTTGTGATGGACCAGACATTCTTTACTGGATATAGACAGACTGTAATTGAACCGGATGAAGTACTTGTTTCTATTCACATACATTTCAACGAAGGTTGTTTTGAATTTATATTTAAAACCCAGCTATTTAACCGTTTTTTTCATTCATTGTTATATAAAGTTTTGCCATAAGACGTAAGGGGTAACACATACCGGGAAGATATTAATAATTGTATTTTACGACGCTCTTTGTTAAATAAAAACCCCACAACAACAAATCAACAAACAAATAAATAAAACCTGCTATCCTATGCGGTTCTTTGCTAAACTGATCCCTAGAGATAACCGATGATCGGTCTCACTTCGGTTGTCCGACTAATTCCCGATAAACATGGTAATAGTAGAATGTAAATATTTCAGATACAAATATTTCAGATGCATTTTTAATAATTCCTTCTGCCAAGATTATTCATTGTCATTTGAACTTGATATCCTAGTAGATCTAAGTATTATCATAGATAAAACAAGCGGAAGCTCATTCCTACAAATTAAAAGTTCACGATTGCTGGTCAAATTTAATCAAAATATTGTTTTTTTAAATTCATTTAATTTCAAAGGAAAACGAATGCAAATATGCTGCCATTGCACAGTACAACATTCTTGCAATCGGTGAAACTAAAGAAGTCGCAGAACTAATTTATTGATGACAAAACATTCTGCAGTCGTCGCTCGTGTTTGAGACCCAAAATCTTAACTCGCTTTTGGATTACATCGCTTCCTGTCCTCGTCTGTCTTTTATTATTCTCAAATATTGCTTTGGAACAACCCTACATCCAATTTCCTTTCTCCTAAGAATGAATATTTCTATGGATACAAGCAATCACCAAGACGTGAGGATGACATAGCCATTGTAAATGCTGGAATGAGAGTCCGATTCGAACCAGACACAATGTGATTCAAGACGGTAGTTGGGCATTCGGTGGCATGGAGGCACCACTGTTATTGCTACTAAACTGCGAGACATTGTCGGAAGGTGAGAGTTCACAGGAGAACGCGCGGATCACACAACGCCATACTAAGTAACTGGGGTTCATGGGATACATCAGTTTTTTAAAGGAACATTCAGATTGCTTGAGGATAGGAATTGTTGATGGCAGTTTTCATTGGAAAATAATTCTTGTCAAGCCCAGGCGCGGATCCATGGAGGGGTGGAGGGGGCGCTCGCCTCCCAGTAATTCTGCTAAATCTTGCAAAATCAGCCCTTTTTGGGACAATTTTGACCCTCTCACCCCCGGTAATTTTGACGTTTTTTCAAATCCTGGATCCGCCCCTGCGCCACTCAATATTGTTGTCCTGTTCTTATAAACAATTTCACCCTGATCGATCCTGTAGAAAGTGAGGTTATTCCAGTATAAGTTGTAAATCTGGTATAATCGTCCCTAACGAAGTAAAAGTGACACTGGTGGTCTCCTGTCAAATAAATCTTATCATAAAATGTTTTTCACTCCTCCCCTAAAATCTCTACATATAGTTCAAGATAAATCTGATTCAATAGGACTCTCATAACTATGAAACTCATTCAATTAATTGTGCGTGATACCTACGTCATGTTTACGAATTACTCATTAAACTCCTTCCATAGCTCATTGAGGCATTTCCTTCTTTTCAGAAAATGGACACAACTTGTATCTGAAGTATGCAACTGCGTGGCTGAGGAGATTCCCCTTCAACAGGAGCCCCAGGGGAATGGAAACCTCTCGCCCAATCTCTAATTCTCAGCTTCTTCCTTCAGTTTTACTGAGAAAGTTTTGAGCCGATATAAACAAAAATATGGTACTTTATGTCCCGACTTGTATGTACATGTGTGTTATAGTCCAGGCTGCAGACCATGTGGTCACTCATGTGGTCACATGTTATACCACATACACTCTAAAAAATTGTTTACTTAACCTGAGTAATTTTTACTCCATAATTGTATTTAAAAGTCCCAGCCTTTTGTTGAGTAAACTTGACTCAACAAACGTTGAGTAGCATTTTTCTCTTGGTGCCTTGTAGTACCATTTTACTCATAAAGAGTTCCATATTGACCGCAACATTGTTGAAGTAAATTTTACTTTTCCTTACTCACCAGTTGAACTGGACCTTTTTTTTACTCAACAGGGTGGATAAACCTTTACTCAACCCACAAGGCGTAATATTTTGTACTGTAATTTGAGTCGATTTCTTGCTCAATCGTTGAGTAACATGTTTTTGACTCGACTGTTTGCCCACTGTTGAGCAACATTATTTTACTCAATTGATAATGAGTAATACTTTGGATGCCGGTATAACGCAAAATGTTTTTGTCTTCAGAAAGCTACAGTTTTTGCCCCCGCACCAGGTTGAGTAAAATGGCTTGTTCAGTATACCTTTCAACATCAAAAGGACACAATCAAGATTTTTACTATACCTAACTTTGGTATTCTTGGTATTTAAAAATAACAACAAATCTACAAGGACATATTTTCATTACCTTTTTCTTCGAAGTCCTGGTGTTTCAAAATCAATGATATGTAGATGCACATCGGGTAGTCGTATACCGATGCACATGCACCATTAAAACTATAGGTCTAATTTGTCAGTTTAATTTGTAAATATCATGCTGGCATAATACAACCTATACTTTTACTGACCCATACGATCCCCATTGGAATTACACAAGCCCTCACAGTGAACAGCATCAATTC
>JAMKCH010052410.1:0-10295 GCA_023653785.1 Ophioderma brevispina
TTGTTATAAAAGATGCTGATTATGTGAATTAGATCACTTAAAAAGCTGCTGAAAAGCAATGAGGACTGATTAGTCTATGCCTCCATTACTTTTGATTTGATGACAATAATCAGGGTATGGCATTATTTCAATACTACCAAGGTAATGGTGATGACAATGAATGATGAATTGATATAACAATGTTTACTTGCCCTTAATTGACAAAGAAAAACATATGACCCAGGATCTGACCCCAGGACTCTCCCTGAAGGAGTGTCACATTCCCCGATTACAGAAGTTGGCCAAAGTTTGGCCATTCGTTGGCAAATGTGTTGAATTGTCGGCAAAATTGGTTATAATGTGAAAGATGTTTAAGTTGAATAAAACTACAATTTTTTTTTGAAGGTATTACTTTTGATTTGATGGCTACTAAATTGTAGCACTGAATGCAGCATGAGAAAAAAAATGATGTTGTTGTAGTGTTGAAAAAAAAATGATTCACCCCTTTGGATATTCAACGCGACTGTTATAAAACATTTTGGGTATATGGACAGTACTCCAAAATGAACAATTTTGCCGGCACACACCCCCATTAAAAATGTTGGTGATGCCCCCTGCTTGACCCCTAACAAACAAAGATATATTTTACACACCATTATGATAGTAATTTGAGCTTGTAGATTCAATTAAACTTGGACAAAGGTCTCAAACAAATGCCACATAAAAGAATCTAAAAGCACCAAAGACAAAAATATTATCAAAAGTAGGGCTGCCCAAAATAAGTTCATCACACAACATTACTTGAGAAAGGAAGGAAATTGAGTTGAAAAGAGGGGTAAAGAGAAAAAGTGAGAAACAGCAAAAACAATAATAATTTAAAAAATTAATTTGCATAACCATTTTTATTAAAGACCTGAAAAATGGGGGCTACTTATTTGAGGGTGGTATTTTTTTTTTTTGAAACAACTACAAAAATCTCAAAAATTTCCCCCCCAAACCCCGCCCAAATCCTTTTTCAGCCCCGAACTACTATGGTTGCGATTGGTGACAGGGAAGGTTTGTATGAGTTATATAGCCAATTCATGCACATGGTTCCATTTGATTCAACTTCTTTTAGCTAAGTCAATGGGGACAAGTTTGATCATGATGATGAACACACATCTTTAAAAAGTTTCTGTATTAGTGGTCAATTGTAGTTTCCAATTCACTGTGAACCATGGTTTAAAAGGAAAGTTTCAGTTCCGATCGAGGGTTTTGTTAAAGAAACTTTTACTTTTCAAATGTACCTTTTTTCATTTAGCATCTCAACCAGAAATGCACACAAATAAGTGAGTTATTGCGACCTTTAAATATTATGTGATATTGGCATGGTTCACATTAAAGGATCAGAGATTTTTTGGGGGTAACAAAATAGGTCTAAACTCAGTTAGGGTACTGGAAAAATCGCGATACAACAGTAGGCCTTCTAAATGCTTTTAGAATGTCAAAAGTTTCCTGTACTGCCATGACTTCAATTTACTCCCTCTAAATTGAAGGACCGGGCTCTTTAAGATTATCTCAAAATTAGAGGTTCTCAGGGAGTAGTGGAGTATAATGGTAATGCCATATGCGAGCCTCGAATCCCACCGAGTTGGCGTACTACGCTATCTGGCGCGGTAGAAAACCTGTATCTGATCAGGCTCGAGACCCTGGCAATTTCACCAAAGCCAGGCAATACACAATGAATCAATAAGATGAATATGAAGGTAAAGCAACTATGACAGTCCCCCATGCCACTTATTAAAAATAAAACCACACACCACCGATGGTCTTTTGCATGGAATTATTGCTGATAGACAATTCAATTAGAAGTGATAACACTCGTGAACGAGCCCAAATAGGTCACTGCCCGATAGTAGGACTGAAAGAAAAGGCACAAACTATAATTCTCCCATTTATACCTCCGCCTAATCGTTGAGTTTGATAAATGGCGGCATCAAAGGGGATTTTCTCTTGCAAACATTACATGAAAAAAAGATAATCAATGATTCATTATCATGCCTTAGAGGTAAAGAGTTCAAGATATTGCGGTACACAAAACATCTCTCTACTGGAAAAGGGGGATAAGGAGACCAAGAAAGCGAATTTAATTTATTAAATATATGATTTTTAAAGAGTTCAACTGGAGATTTTGCTAAGAGTAGTGAGTACCCTGAAAACATCTTTAGGAAAACTTGGGACCTGCAGATATTTTGATTATTATTAAGGGTGGGCAACATTCTTACAGATGCAAAGTTTGTTTTCAAACTAATAAAAATATTGAAAAGTTTTACTTCGCAAGGGAATTGGATTGGAATTACAATTTCTTAAGGTAGAAAGATCCTAATCAAAAATGTTTTTCCTTAAAAAAAAATCAATTTTCTGTTTTGTCCAGTTTTTAGTAATTTGAACCATGAAAAATCCAAAAATGCTAATTAACATATTTTAATAATGTTTGTTTCGTTAGCAATGCATTTAGACCTTAGTTACAGATATTTTGCAAAAACTTACAGAAATAAAAAAAATGGAAACACTATGTTCTATACAGACCAGGGAATCAGGCAAATACAACATCTTTTACATAGGGGTTAAGGAAAGTAATGTAATGGCTGCAAGAACACTGGTGATGTTAATTGACCAGTAAGTATCCGAAAACCTATTTTTGCCTATTTCTCAGTTTCTATTTTTGGACCAAAGTGTCATTTTTGATGCACAATATCTCCAGTTTTGTTTCTTCAAATAAAATGCCATTTGCCAGAGTTGTCCATTAGATGATACTGCTTGTACTGACGTTTTTATTTTTTAAGTCTACCCCGATTTGGAGTTATTAGCATTAAACATATTAATGAGCTGTGAAATTCATGTAATTTTCATATTTTTGAATATTAATCAAAACCTTTTCATAAATTAGAAAAAATAAAATCGTCAGTACAAGGCAAACTGTGTAATTATCATAAATACCAAGTTTTATGTTGATAGGTTGTACTCTTTGGTCAAGAGAACGCATCAAAATTTCTTCAAAATGGCAACCATTGGCTGCCATATTGGATCTCTCATTTGCATAATATATTCAGAAAGTGTCGGATTGCACATAATTCCGCATATACCTTAATATTATGTATGAAAAGACATGAAAAATGTTTAAATTAAGACTTAAGGTAGAAAGATCCTAATCAAACTTAAAGGACCTTTTTGTTTACACTGGGTGTGTGGTGAATGCAGAAAGTGCAAGAAAATACTTGGTTCTATGATATGAAGAAGACATTTACAAATATGCACCAACTATTGGACAGTTTAAAAGGAAAATTCTATTGCATTTGCAAACACAAAACTTGAATCAACTAAAAGTATGGTACATTACAAAAATGCAACCTTACTAATTTCAAGAAAAAACAGTATGACAAATAACCTTTCTGTTTTTAATTTTTTTTCTTTTTAGTGTCAAAATGAACCACTTTCTTAGACAACTGTCTTAAACTGTCTTTGGGTGGTTTATTCTGTTATTATGTAAATTAGGGTGACAGACTGTCTCTAAGACAAATTCATATTAATTAGCTTGTGGTGACTTAGAATTTTTTAAATGTCCCCACAAGGAAAAAACATTACGGCTTAAAAACATCCCCATAAGACACCGTATATCCGTACACGTATAGTCACAAAGGTCACTTTCTTAATAAGTTCAGGGGAGGCAAAGAAGAATATTTTACATTATGTAGAAAAAATTATCATGAGAGCCCAGAGAAGCAATTTTGATCAAGACACCAAAAATAATTTTTGTCCATCCCTTTCCACACATAATCCTATGGGAAATATCAGTAAGTGTCCATCAGTGAAACTCGGACAGCAGGTGAAGTCACAGCTCCTTGCACATTTTCCAATTAGAGACACACAAAATTCATCATGGACAAACTGGCTCAGCAGATAGTGCTATTAAAATCCACTTATCTAATCAGTGAATAGATTCATCAGGGCTTGTAGAGTAATATACACATTTTAGCATTTTCTATCGCTCGGTTATGTCAAGCTTAAAGGGATTAGCAGCGATAATGCGAGAGAATCGAAAAAATGTGGAAATGCATGTTTTTAACTTATAAATCAGGGATAAATGTGTAAAATTCCATATAACTGCTTTAATGTAGAAACAAACCACCAAATAGTAAAAAAAAATGAAGTATTTGAAGAAATTTGTCATACCGTCTCCCGCAAATAGACATACAGCGATGGCGTCTCAAAATCTGCACTAAACAGCTGATTGTGGTTTACACCAGTACAGAATGAACAAAGATCAACAATGTTTGTGTTTGAGGTCAAACTGTATTGATCATGGTGCACAATATCACGCTGAAAATCTGTGATATTCACTGAGAAAGGCTTTTTTGATCACAAGTCGGAATTTTGATACGCACGTATAGAAATTACAGAATCAGATAAAAAGTACTGCCTTGCCTTTAATACATGGATTTCAAGCCAACCACTTGCAGGTTATGTTCGCATATCCATGCCAGTAACAAAAATATAAAAATATGAATTTTTATGATTTTTTTTATGTTTTGGATTAGCAAATCGCTGCTAATCCCTTTAACTGTCGTATTTTGCATTTTGGAGGTTTTGGCAATATTTGGCATAATTATTTTGTTCATCGTGTTTTACAAATCCACAATGTTTCAAAATGTGATATCACTTAATTAATGAGTACATAATTACGGATATGTCTTTTACCCAAATTAACATACTGTCAAAATTCAAAGTTGCCATTCATTTACATGCATTTTATATAGCATTCTAGTTTGCTGATCCTAAAATAAATGGATTTCATATACAGATCTATTTCATCATATTTCTATCATTCCTAACAAAAGAGTTTTCACTGAGTGATCTACTTCATAAGCATTGAAAAATGATGTAATTTGTGTCATATTTGAAATATGCATTTTTGTTTTTACATACTGACTTAAAACTGTGTAGTTTAATTATGAGGACATAAATGCAGTTTTAAATTTCAGATATGTTAAATATTAAATCTCAATGTTTTTTTCATCAGAAGAAGTCAAAATTTAGTTGATTCTTACTTCATGTAGTATGATGAAATGCACGTAAGGATTCCAATACATGTTTCTCAGAAAGTGCGTTTTGCGAAGAAGAATAAACAGTATGTGAATGGGGGCGATAATTGGAACTTCTGATATCCTTAAAAGTTTAAGCGACGCCAATTCATTAAACATTGGTTTAATATTTCCACTGGTGGTTGTGTAATATTTGCTACAAAAAATTTGCATAATATTAGAATTAGTGTTTTTCCAACAAAAGTTGCCTCCTGCCTAACCCTATATTTCAAATTCCTGACAAAAGACCCAAACCTACTTTACCAATGAAGAAGCATTGTTTGTGTGAAAGTCACTGAAATAATAATAACCTTCATCAAATCCAAACACCCTTGAAACCTGCTTCATGTTACTACATCAAAAGAACATTGTTAAACTGAAGTAGTTACTGCTTAGGGGTAAGAAAAGGTTACGATGTGACACATTTTCTTATTGAATAAGGCATGATATCTACTTACCCTTAAGCCTAATACAAAAGAGAATAATTGATTCTCTTACAAATTATTGTGACACAATATTTCTTCTTTTATTTCTATGCCTATTAGTTCTAAGAAATTGGAGAATGCTGAGCGATTTCGATTTTGCATGTTGTATGTCTTGTTCAGCCAACAATGTCTGGCTGGCTGGCTTTTCTTTTATATAGATACAAAAAATGCATCCATATCATGACTGTTATTTGGTTAAGAATTCACTAATGCATTTTTCCAAAGCTTTATTTGCCAATTTTCTTGAAAACTTCAGTGAAGGTTTGAATAACATGACCAGGCCCCCCCACACACACACACAAAACAAATTCCTCAAAAGGGCAAGGTCCACTTTTTGCTGATTTTTTTGAGAAAAAGTCCACAATTTTAAAAAACTATGCTGGATTTGAAAAGGACCTACTGAACAAGGCCAGGGGCATAACCAAACGGGGTGGAGAGGGGAAGCCCTCAATGGGAATCCCCCCCCCCCCCCCCCGTGGAATTTGTGCTGCACATGCAGCCAATAAAACAATGAAAGCAAAATTGGCCTATATTGCACTAACCTACTTTAATATATACTTGCCCCCTGAAAATATGTGTGCTCCCCTTACCCCCTGCTGGGAAAAAGCTGGTTACGCCACTGAACAAGGCTAGCTGAAAGCCAGCTAACAATAAATTTTTGTGGGAAAAAAAAATCTGTTGGTACAAGCAGCCAGATTTTTTTTTGTTTGCATGCTTTTTGAAAAATCATGACAAAAATGTGCCCAAACTAATCTCAAAACACAATTAGCCATTTTAGGCTGTAATGCACAGTATAAAGCATAGTCTCAAAAAAATTGTGCAAGCGAAAAGCGCCCTCTTTGGCAATTAGAAAATACGTTTGTGACATGATGTTTACATCGTCAAGGGCGCTATCTTAGCTTTCAAATGCCGTTTGTTCTATTCAATTTGCTTGTTTTAATCCCAAGATATGTTAAGTTGGCAACGAAAGGGTAAAATCTAAATTGTGCCACTTTTTAGAAATTTGAATAGGTTATTATATCTAAATACATGTACAGTACAGTTAATAAAAGAACATTCATTTGCAAGGTTATAAATGATTATGTAGCAATTGCTCAGTATGTACTTGTATTGATCTTGATGGTCTGATTAATATCGATAAGCTGCTCATTCATATCAGTTAGCCACATTTTCTTCAATTAGTAATATTCAATCGGGTTTCAGAATTACAAAGGATAAAGATGTTGAATTACTGGATAAACTTCATCTTCGATAGTAAAAGTGGCGAAATTTTGATTTTACCCTTTCGTTGTTAACTAAACATATCTTGAGATTAAAACAAGTAAATTGAACAGAACAAATGGCATTTGTAAGCTAAGATTCTGCCCTCGACATTGATGTAAGCACCATGTCACAACAGTATTTTTTTCACTTAGCAATACTCAATAAAGGAAAAAGAGGTTGAATTATTGCATAAACTTCATCTTGTCACAGCACCATGTCACAATGCTATTTTCTATTTGTCAAAGATGGCACTTTTCACTCGCACAATTTATTTTGAGACAGGCTGTATAGCTATATGGGTAAAAACCACCCATATGTTCCTCTCTGGCTATGAAATCATGATGAAATTTCATTGACATTGTTAAAACCAGTATCACTGTAAAAATAAAGTTAGTCATAGTGATGTTTAATAGGACTAATTTGTAGAAAATTGACTAATTTATTTGATCAGGTCCATAAAGCAATGTCATTCAATTGATTCCACCCACATGTAAGATACACAACTATCATTATAAGTGCAAATTTTGTTAAATGCAGGATAAATAGTAATTACATCAAAAACCAACAGCCCATATAACAAAATAAATGGCTAGAGGGGAGTGCAATGCAAGTACATCTTTGTGATCTGAATCTCTTGACCCGAAAAGAACAGATTTGAGGCCTTTACACTTTTGTCGCCTGCCCAGGGTCTTTGCACTGCAGCCTTTATGCACAGCCACATAACAAACCCAGGACTAAACACAACACTGCATACACTGTGTTGTGAACTGTCACTACTGGAGCGCATTGAGGAGGAATATGACTGGGAGCAAGACATAAGAATTAACGCAAGGATGGACAAGAAATTATTACTTCTACGCTCAGTTTCTGTTCAAGTTGTTTTGTGCTTATTGATGTACAACCATGACAGGGGTTCATTCACACTTTGTTCAAAACCGAAAGTATTTAGTTAGTTGTTATTATTCAACTTTCAGATCACCTGAAGCATACCATTTGTCACAAATACCTTGTACAAGGTATATAAGTCATTCTTATTGAATGCTCCATATTTCTATTAGTCTTCTATCAACATACTCTGAAAGTGCAATGTATTAGGCGAGACCCGTCCACGAGGGATTTCCTCAAGCCCATTCCTTCATACCCCTTTTGGATTAACACACTTATAGTTATGTAGATATCACACACAGAAAATAGTCCTTAACTGAATTTTAGGAACCACAGCTCCTCTAATCAATCAGAGGTTACAATTTTTTTTCTACAAAATTTGGACAATTGCGTATACATTCAGGGAAAGTGCCAGGGTTGAAATGTTTTATAAATCTTGTCAAATGACAGGCTGATAAAACTCTGACAAAACTAAGTTTGCCTGGGTGCAAAACTTTAAACAATTTCAACTTCAATATCCTTATTAAAAGATTTATTAAAATAAATTCCACTCACATATTATAAATATGCATGTGCATATGTAGTAAGATTGCCTCTTTACTTAGATCAGAATCAGAAGTGAAATACTAATAAAAATAAATTTATTTCAAGCATGGGAACTTAGCTATTTCATTTTGCTCAATTAATGTTGATTAAAGACTCCCATCAGGAAATTAAATCCATGTTGAATCTCTCTCTTTCCTCCAAATCATAATTTTATTTTCCTCACGCTTTAATTGGATTGTTCCTTGGGAATTTAAGTAAAAATTCTTGTAATTGTTGTCTGTATAAGAAGTTTAAACTTAAGGGGTTCATAAGAGGAGCCTTGGTACACGTTTAATGTTACCCCAAGGTATTACGCTATTCATAACCCCAATTGACTCAACAATCCCTGAACATAACATTTCCCTTTTTTTGTTGTTTTGAATATTCATAAAATGTATTTGAACTTCAAGGCATAATCATTTCTTTCATAATTGTGTATTTCTGTTAGCATATTGTTCAGATTGTGGGAACCTACAAAGCATGATTCCAATTAAGCTAAAAAAAGGAAATTATTTTAAAAAAATATTTCTTTGAGGTAAGCCAACATATACAATGTTGTTATATGGATTGAAGACCTTCAATTTTGTTATTTCTAGCAAATTTGATAGCATAAGCTGCATTTATACTGTTTCTATGACATATTTATTTCATTTTATTCCAATCAATTTTGCAATGGCATCAGAGGGTGTTTTGAACCAATCCCATAATGCATTGCAATGTGCACATAGGGTACTGTAACACATGTCAGTACTTTGGGATAAAGTGTCCTAGAAGTTTAAGAACCACAAGACATTTCATGATACTCCTAAAAATTCCCTAAGTACTGGCACTTTGTGGGTTAAGTGTTAAAGGCTTTATGTGTTAAGAATAGGATATTTGTGTGATCACATGACCATATTGAGGTGTAATTTCCCAAAATTGGTGCATTGTGGGATGGACTCAATACATCCTCTGGGTATGCATATTCAAAGTAACATGGGCAATGTGCTTTCAAATCTGTGCCAAGAGTATGCCAAGTGGAAGATGGTATTAAGACTGATCTCATTAAGCTGAAACTACGCACTAAAGTAGATTTTATCACAGTTTCGTCTAGAAATTGTTCAAAACTCATACTTTTTTTCAAACATTAGAAAATTTATGGATGAGATCTGATTTTTTTCTTGTCCAACAATTTTTTAAATGACAGGACTCCTTTGATCCAATATTAGATTTCAAAAATAGACATGGCTGAAATTAGTCTCTATGATATGATCACATGCTTTTTTTTAACTGAATTTAAATTATGTAGCAAAGAATGGGTATCCTATTCACACAAACTTCCCTATACTAACGCACCTAATTAAAATGAAATATCAAGGATCCCCAATATTTAATTCAAAATGGGATTTTAAGGAAAAATATAACTTGGAAGTTTTAATATTTGGAGGGTATCCAAAAACACAACCAATCAGTCAAAAATTAAACTTTTTTGGTGAAAGAGGCAACCCGTTTCTCAATTGCTATAATAACGTTTTATGAGAGCAGCGTAAGAAAACGGGTTTGTCAACAGGCTAAAGAATTGTCGCCGTCTGTGCAAGGGCAGTAATTAATTTTGCCGTTCGATATTGTATTTCAATAGGTGCATTCAAAGCGCCAATCGGTTCGCTCAGGTATTGTATTGGGTTGCTAATGTCGCATTGATTATCTTGGCAGCGTTCTGGCTCAGTGCTTGGTGTTTTTTCACACTTGCATCTGTTTTCATCACATGCGGACGTGTGGTCAGATTTTCCGAAAATTCCCGCCCTTCCCTCCCATGTGACATCCTTTTTGCATCATATTTGGGGCTTGCCTTTGGTACTTTTAATTTGAGTTTAAACATTCCCAAATACATTTTAACATACAACTTTTAATATATATATATATATATATATATAGTATTTGCAGTTCGGTATGAGATCCGCTTTGGGTCCCGATTTGGCAAATTAAATTGGTAAATAAA
>JAMKCH010052411.1:0-10075 GCA_023653785.1 Ophioderma brevispina
TATTATACTTGAGATTTTTAAGGTACTTGCAATAAAAATATTCATGATTAAATTATACAATATTGGCCACATTGTTTTGAAGAGCGCCCCCAATTTTCACAAAATTGAAGATTTTTGCACAGGATACGTTGGTAATGCTAGGAAACTATACCTGCGACTTGCGAACGAGAATGCTACAAATGCGTATTTGTCAACCAAACTAGGCGATTTTGTAATTAGAATTGCGAACCCAGATTTGATTGCTGGACATGCTACGTTTATGTGTCCGTCCATGAATTGACATAGTGCCACCTCTACTTAAACTTGACTGCCCCGAACTATTAAAACAACAAGTTGGGGGCCGAAGCGTAGGACACACGTACTTGCGCATTTTCCCCCGCTATTTCACATTGGAAGGGAAGGGGAAGAGGCCGTTTCCATTCCTTTCCTCCAGCAGCCGTTGAATTAATTATCGGGGATCCCCGATAATAATTTAATTTAGAACAAAATCCTCCTGTCGTTTGTGACCCACATAGAACATTTTCGGCTTAAAAAACCATTCACATGTTAGCCGCCCGTTAACCAATGCAACCGTGTAAAAATTCTAAACTGCCAAATTTTTGAAAATTGGGGGCGCCCTTACCCTTCAAATTGTGCTAATATATGCTTAAATAAATCAATAACACCTTGTTTACATGACATGACAATTGAATATGTATATTGCCATATGAGACAAAATGGTATGCCGTTTCAAATCTTATTTTTCTTTCATTTTTCCCCTCCTTTTATTGTCTTTTTTCTCGAATCGTTTGCCTAAATTGTTTTACATCCCATAGTTACGTAAAGACAACGTTCCGTATGATTGTATAGCTACAACGTTAAATTATATGTGAGATCGCAATAACATCTTATTATTACACTGTTTACAGAAATAAAAAACATATCAGTTTAGCTGTGGTTTCACGCCTATTTTACGTTCCATTATTTTTACAAGTTACGGCGGCCCCATTTATTTTACGTGTGCACGTTGAGGTCCCAGCTCCGTTCAAAAGTGTGCCTTATACAGATGCATGTTGACATGTATTCAACAATAGAATCATAAAAAAAATGTAAAGACACCTACGTTGAAAAAACGGTTTGAGAAGGGCAAGGTTTGGCTTTTGTGCCAAAGTGGAATTGAATCCAGGCTAGATGCAGACAACATCACTTTCTTCCTTTCATTCATTTTCCGACTTCGATTTTGTTTGTTACATTGGAATGATAAATTTGCCATACCTGCACTGTACAAAAAATATAATCAATTGCGTATTTTATTGGACAGCAATTTCTGCCATTAAACTGCCGAGAAAATACAATATGTAATTAATTCAATCAAAACGGAAAACATTACATTTGGTGAGTTATTTTAGAGGATAGTGCAGGAGGGTAGCAGAACACTCTACCTCGCAGTCTAGTTCCAAATTCTACGGATAGTTAGTGATGGCATTAGTATGGTGACATAAGCTAATAATTTAGGGTTTGGTGTAAAATATATTAAAAAAGATTGAGTTTACAGGTTTGTAAATTATGAAGTGATTTGAATTGATACCTGAAAAGCTGTGGGGATTGTTGGCAAATTCTCAGAATTAATCTGTAAATTTTTACCTGGTTAATTCTAGTAATAATGAACTTTCAGAAAAAAAAACTGAAAGCGGAAAAAAAACTGAAAAACCGCGTGAAATCCAGCAGAAATACCCCAAATCGGGCGAAAATCAATCAAAACGCGTAAATTCGGCCAAAAAAAAAACTGAATGCAGTTTTTAAACTGAAGATTCTCATGCCTGAATTAGTGTATAATAATGCTGATATTCTTTAAAATTCGAATAAGAGCTCAACTTTTTAAATGGAAAAGTCATAGGTGGACATGGAAATAGGAATTAAAAAACACCACATTTGGCTGCATTAGCAAAACACCGACATTTTAATATTTTCTTCATTATTTCTTGTAAATTACACTGCAATTTATAGAGTGGGGAACATTTCAAAGCCATAAAAAATATGTTGATTGAGGAGGCTAAGATAATGGGTTAATTATTTTATTTCATATGATTGCTTTCACTAACAGGGTGAATTATATTTTTAAAGGTAATCGCTCCAGTTCGTTTGGATAGTAGATTAGTAAGCAAAATTATGAAGTAAAAGACCCATTTAAGTTGGCTAAGCATAACGCGGCCGTATTTGTCAAGATATGATTTTTGCTTTGTTACTAATAAAAGTCAGGATCCGACTTTTTAAGGCCCAGAAATAGTTATAAAATTACATCTTCGAGACCGCTTTTAAAATGTCTAAGTGTCTGTTTTCACAAAAGAAAAAGTAATATAAGGTGTTTATGACCTACACTAGCAATTAAGAGACAAATGGGCATTTTGAAATTTGAAAAAAAAAATGAATGATAGTGGCTTAACTCTTTTTTGCACTTTACAAAAAACACGGAGCGGGACCCTGCCTTGTTTTGGAATGGAAATTTCCCCAAGATCTAACAAAAAATAACGCCACCTCCCTTTTTGGGGGTATCGTTAGAGGTTGGTAGTCATTCTCCTCTAGGGACGTTGGGGTACCCCCCCCCAAGTTAAAATTAAACAAACGAACTTTAAAAACAAGTGAGTTATTTTGATGTATAATGTACTGACTACTCTCAAGGATACTAAATTTCACTCTTCTCTTACAATTACAGGTGAGTCAAAAAAAAACTTGACCAGGATTGGTCCGCCATTTTGAGTTTTAAATAATAGATTTACCATAATGTATGTGGATATCATCGGAAAGCCGTTTTTCATTACTTTTATTTTGCGGCAAAAGATAATCCAATCGGTACGTAGAATAGGCCGAGCCTACAGTTTCTTTGAATCAAGACGCGGTTTTCACCCTATCCACGGATTCCCATTTGAATGCAAGGCGCCCGACTAAGCCAAAATGTGAATCCGTGGACAGTGCAGAAAACGACTGCTGGATTCAAAACGCTGTAACTCGGTCTATACCTAACCGATGTGACTGACGTGAATTAAAGATAATGAAATAAGCTTTCAGATGATAGAAATTGTTAGATAATTGTTACTTGAAAAATTCAGAATGGCGGACGGACAACAATCAGGGTCCAAACAAGTTTTGGTTTACTCACCCTGTACAACAGTGATGGTGTGAATTCGAAAGCGTTTGAATTCAATAAAGTAATTTAACTTTTCATATTAGTAAAATTACTTTTAAAAGGATAAATTTCACTGTGTTTATAATGGATATTTGCCCTAATAGAGTAGGAAATAATGAAATTCACTCTCAAGGGTGAAATTACACCCCCAAAACAGATTAGTCATCGGGGAGCCTCACCAAAATTATTGCAACAATTGTGACCACAATTTGGATCAAAATTTTGATACCAAAATAGGTTAAAAAGTTGAAACATCTTGATCGGTTCCCACTGACATATTTCGAAACAAAATGGACGCAATTATTTTTAAAGTGTGTACGGTCCTCTTCTATTTTTTATCTTTCACGCCATTCTTTCAAGTAGCGACGTCTGAGGATTTATTTGAAACAATTTGAAGTAACTTGAAAACAATTTATTTTCTTATTATTTTTAAATTGATATTGTAATGAAGTATAGCTCAAAGTAGTAAAGGCTTCGGGTCCCAGAACCCAACGACTCTCACAGACTAGTGTAGGCTTATGTTAGGACTAATAATACTCTATCACTTTTTAAATAATTAATCCACATTAGTGAATCCATACTATATAACATGTGTGATTCCTTAAACTAAAATTACTTATGATTTTAATACATTTTTATTATATATCCCAAACTGAGAAAAGCACTTAAAGGGCCATTCCGTGTTACTATTTGGCTTTAAATTTCTCTTGTGTGCTCATCAATGTTTCACACTTTAGCCATTGCACCATATTGTAACAATATTACTGACAACATCTATATCATCTGAACTCTGTTGAAAGGCTTAGAAATATAAAAATTGCTTGCCAAACGAGAAATACATGGCAGATAATTTGAAAAACAACTAGTTTGGTCTAATCACTCATCAGGACATCGGGCATTTTTCTTACAAAGCCCACAAGTTTTCTGATCACGAGTATTTTAGTTTTGTTGTTTCGTTGTGTCTGACTGTGGTTTCGTTGGTTTATTTGATTTAATTCCCTGAAAGCAGTTTTAAGCGATTTTAAATAGAAAGACATAAGCCAAATGTTAACGTGAATCTTGCAAGTCAGCAGTACTGTCATATTTAGGTGGTCAGCTGTTGTAGGGCCTTCGTCGATGTACTTCCCAAACAATCATGCATTTTTTTGGTATAAATGCTAATTAGTTAATCAAATTAGTGTATTTTAATATTTTGGTCATGAATCTGAAAGTTGAATTCAATGACAAGAATACAAGTCATCAATAGTGGCCTTCTGTCGTTGGAAAACTTTTTTTCAGTACTCATTGAGAGGCAGTACCATGTTCAAAATCTCCCCCCCCATTTAAAAAATTGAAAAGAACTGCTTACAATCCCTTTACATCGACTTATAGTCATATTTTTTAAATTTCTCGTGGAACCGGCTTAGGTCAAAAAGTCCTTCCTGTTTTTTATTAAATATACAACCCAGTATTTTTTTAATAGCTGCAAAATACAAAAACTCCCTAAATTGCACACGCTTATGGTCCTCGGCCCATAATATCGGCAGAATCTCACACGTGCACACTGAAAAGGTAGGCGTTTAGATTTAAAAAGTGTAAAACTAACATTATAAAAGGAACATTTTATACTCTACTAGTGGGAGCCCGCGCTTCGCGCGGTGTCCCGCTACTTGAGTGAACGGGAGCGATCACTGAACTGAAGCGATCATCCACTGAAGAAGTGACACACTATGCATTGCGAGCGCAGGTCCAGTGTGTCATGCGTTACTTTTTAAACTCACTAGGTGGTAGTACACACATTCACAATATTTACCACGCTGAAGACGTACTCTTTCCATCCGATATGTGCCTTCACTCTCATTTTATTAATCACCCTGTTACACCCCGGAGTCCGCGTGCTCATCTACTGGAAATCGCCCCATCCAACCCTTCCTGGAACTATGTTTCATATAGTCCACGTACCCGATAAGTTCCGTATATTATTTTTTTCTCTGATTTTTTTTAAATAATAAAACACAATATTTATATCCCGTATAAGTTTCCGCTCTTCGTGTAATTTGTTTAAAGCAAAAGTTAGGCCTACTCCCGTGGGGTAAGCTTGTAGTTCCCGTTTCCACATAGTTTTCTCATAACTCCTTCAAAACTCACATATAAGTTATCGCATCTAGACCCCCCCCCACCGTTCACAAACATCCCGTTGTCGTATATTTTATTTCATCGTAGTTTGAGCATATCCTGTAGCTTAGGCCTATCTAGTTCCTATTTTCTAAATATTAACCTGTCAACATTTCACCGAATTATCTCGTATATTTTTTTTCAAAAACCTTGTGGGCGTGGGGTAACCCTTAGTATCTATACATACGACAATCAAAAGCGAAATAACATAACATTTCTTTCTTTCCCCACCACCGTTTGCACTATTAGAGCCTGTACGTTATTTGCGTACCGCATATAGCGTCTTACACGTAATCGCCGTTGGCAGCGTAAACCACCCTTCGCAAAAAGCTCCACGCATACGCGCGGCTTAGTAACGCGTACAAACAAATGGTTGGGTTGCCACGCGTAACCACCGTCGCAACGCACCACGCAGACATCGCCGTGGTCTTAGTAACGCGTACAAACAAAGGTAATTTTCATAGCAACCGAGCACATTTCGTTGATTTCATACATCATTTTGAAACGGATTTCGTCCCAAATATATGCATACCCGTCCGTCCTCACGCACCTTTCACGTGACTTTGGCGCAATATGGATCGATAAATGGCGGAGCCTTTTGGCGGAACATACATACACACTACATACAACATTAGCCAAATTATCGTATGACCGCTAGTTGAGGTGATAGGGAGCGATCATTGAAACTGAAGCGATCACTCAAGAAGTGACACACTATGCATGGCGGAGACTGCACAAAACACGTATACCTGAACGTTGGACTGCCCACGAGTCGCAAATTGTATTTTTAACACTTTTAATACCTCAAAATTCCCGTACCTATCATAGCCGATAGCTCAAGAGTTACCGATTGCTAAGGAAACGTCACTGAATATTTAATACCGAATAACATGTCGGTAGCACCCCACCACCAATATTTATTTTTTTTCTCGTATTTTTTCAAATATAAAACTTCAATATTAAATCCAGTATAGGCTTCCGTTGTACTTTTTTCTTTTTTTCTATATCTAAAAGTTTATGGGCCCTGTATATAGTATCCATTAAATATGAATCAAGCGAATTAACATTCTTTCTTTCCCCACATCGTTTGCACTATTAAGAGCCTACGTAAAGTTATTGCTACCGCATATAGCCGTCTACTCGTAACGCCCGTTGGCAGCGTAAACCACCCGTCACATAAGCTCCACGGCATACGCGCCAGCTTAGTTAACGCGTATACAAACAAATGTGTTGCCACGCGTAACCACCCGCCGCAATGCACCACGCCATAGCGCCCAGCTTGTAACGCGTACAAACAATATGCTAAATTTATTTCCAAATGGAAACCGAGCACAATTTTCGTTTATTTTTCAGTCATTTATGAACGGATTTCGTCCAAATATTTGCCGAGAACCCGTCTCCGTATCTCACGTACCTTCACGTGAATTGGAGCAATATGGATCGAAACTGACGGAGCTTTTTGCGAACAAACATACAACATTAAATACTTTCAACATTAGCAAAATTATAGTTAAGGGATAGCGGGAGGCCCGCGCTTCGCGCGGGCTCCCCGCTAGTTGAGGTGCAACGGGAGGAGCGATCACTGAAAACTGAAGAGATCACTGAGAGTGACACACATGCCATGGCGAGGACTGCACCAAAAACCCGCATCATGAAATCTTTAGGACTTCCCCGAGTCGCCATTTTGTATTTTTAACCACTTTTAATACCTCAAATTCCCGTACCCATCATATCCTATAGTTCATGTAGTTACCAATTTCTGAGGAAACGTCAATGAATATTAAATCCGTATACACTTTCCGTATTATTTATTTTTTCTCGTCTTTTTGTTAATACATAAAACTTCAATATTTAATCCGTATAAGTTTCGTGTAATTTTTTTTTAAATCAAAGGTAGGACTCCCCCCCCCCCCCCGTGGGGGTAAGCTGTAGTTCCCTTTTCCACAAATTTTCCTCATAACTCCTCAAACTCCATATAAAGTTCTCGCAATGTAGACGCCCCCTCACCCGTCACAACATCCAGTAGTCGTATTTTTTTATTTCATCGTAGTTGCAGCTATCTGTAGCCTAAGCCTATATAGTTCCTATTTTTCTAAATATTACACAACGTCAATATTTCACCCCGTAAATTTCCGTATTTTTTTTCAAAACCCTGTGGGAGTGGGGAACCGTATAATATCCATACATCGACAATCCCCCCCCCCCCCCCAAAGCAGAAATAAAACATTTCTTTCTTTCCCCACACCGTGCCACTATAAAAGCCTGTAAGTTATTAGACTGTACCCAGTCTCGGCTCTGTACTGGGTTTTGAGCGCACTTGGTTAAAAGATAATGCTAGTCTCGGGGCTAAATTAAATAAAGCTAGATGACTTTTCAGCTTACCACCCCCGACAGCCATGCCACCAACTTGTCCAAATTGCACAAGGCTCCTGGAATTAACACGAGGTAGGGAGTAGCCCGCCGAGATGTACGAATCTGTAGGGAAACTGTCTCCAGCAGGATGCGATTCCCAAGTAACGTGACTGCATTACCTTGAGCCCATGCACGGTTAATTTTGAATGCTAATCCCGGGACCACAGATACGAACACAACAGGTGGTCTCAATGGAACGCGACATAGCTATCAGTTATCGATTACGCGACAGCAGCTCCTTATCAGAGTGCCCCAAGGATGGAAAAATAGACAATAGCAATAAAATAAAAGACGGGGAATGGAGAAGCAAGAAATCAGAAATTGTCCTCGGTTTTGTTGGTTTGTTGGTTGCAGTGGCGTAACCAGCTGGGGGGGGGTGGGGGGGGGGGGTCGACGCAAGCCCACCAAAACAAGAACCCTTGACCCCCTTCAGCCCCCTACAAATTGAAACTGACCTTTGTACAGTGTCAATGGAGAAGGACCCAAATTTGCCCAGCAAAAAAAGCCTTGGCAATACTTCAGCCTCCCCCCCCCCATTGCAAAGGTTGGTTACGCCACTGGGTGGTTGGTTGTTAGTATGTTCCTTATGAGGATGGGCTGATCATTCTGAAAATAAATAGGGCCTACTCATGCATGCAGGTGCCACACAATCACAAGCTCTCCATTTAACAAAGCCCAGTGGTGTCCTTTCTTCCAGAAAACCTGAGTTATTTCCAAACGCTATACAGCTGTATGACGAAATTGTCCCCAATTCATCTCAAATTTCAATGTTTCAGCTAGCTTGTCCATCCAAACTGAACCCGGAAGCATCCTGTGCACAGGTAATTAAAAAATTGTATGTTCAAATGGGGTCAGATAGTAAATTATCAATTGTATTTCACTAAAAATAAAGGTCAAGCCACATTAGAACCCGATTTTCTTTTGATTCCATGCCATTTCCTTCCCTATCACTTTATGTGAACATGATGGTTCTATACGTTTTGATTTCTATTTTGTGATTCTTTCATTTTATATTTAAAATAACAAAATTGGAACTCAATAAATTATCCCAAGCCTTTGCAGCGAATAGGCTTGCTTGTTTAAAAATGAATAATTATACTCGAATCAGATAAACAACGTCCCGCACCTGTTGTGACGGGAGGCATCTGACCCAAGAGAAAGCCCGGCCTCCGTTTACCCCCAACCACAGGCCCTACGCGGGGGGGGGGTCCACTGTCTGCTGATTTTTTTAAATAAAAAAGATCCATAATTTCATGAAATTCTGACTAGAAACTCCAATTTTGGGTGATGAGATGTGCACACAAGTAAAAACAAGGAGCATTTTTAGATCAACTTTTACCAAAATTAGTCTACTTTTTCTTAGCCCTGCCACCCCACCCAAAAAATCCTGCGTATGGCCCTGCCGTACAATGTTCATTGAAAAATGGTGCATGCGGAAATCTCTCCCTAATCAAACAAAACCTTACGTTAACATATCTTAAATGCAAGGAATGTGAGGACAAGAGAAATGTTATCCTGAAACTTTGGCAAACTATTATCCTAGAGTACAGAGACTCCGTCGTCCTCAGAGCTTTTATTTCTCTTTACATTCTTCTTCTTTTCTTTCTTTATCAATTTTTCCTTCTCCTTCCCCAGGCCAGGCGAGAGAAAGCGGAGCATTGGTGTATTCGCACCGATCCCACAAAAGGGGAAGGCGAAAGGACGTATTAGAGGAGGGCACTCTGGATATTGGGGTGCCCGTTCAACCCCAAAATTCAAGAGCTTTTCTAATATGTTATATTATCAATATATTCTACTTTTAAATTTACCTGGCTGGCATTTCTAAAGTGACGTTGCCGGAGTGATTTTGGGTTGAAATATGCTTTTCAGGATTTTAATTTTTTTACCAAAAATGGCAAAATTAAAAGCGCTATAACTTGAAACTGTAAATATAGTACAACCTTCATATTTTGCTGTGAAGAATACTTATTATATATAGATTTGATATTATGAGTAAAAACATTGTAATGAGCATAAAGGTGTATTTTGGGGAGAAATGTAATTTTTAGTGATTTTTGCCAATTTTACCCAATAAACTGATTTTTAAATAGCAAAAAATATTCCAGAGACTCTGTGATAATAATATTATCTGCTTCTACTTTTTGAATTTACTTGACTGGCATTTCTGAAACGTGACATGACCTGTGTGATTTTTAGTTAAAATACCATTTCATAATTTATGGTTTTTAAACCAAAAATGTCAAATATTAAAATACAACTGAAAAGTACCTTTGGTACAAGCTTCATATTTTCGGTGAAGAATACTTATTGCACATAATTGATAGTTATGAGTTAGAATATATGCAT
>JAMKCH010052414.1:0-10144 GCA_023653785.1 Ophioderma brevispina
ACACACAAATCATGATGCCATATTAAGGTATTTCCGATTTCATTGGATGACCTAAAAAAATGTCAAGGTTTTGCAATTATGTGATTATGTGTTAAACCAATAATGCAGGAACCAATGCGATGGCACTGTCAATATTTAGGATTTCTTGTTCATCGTCTTGCAAGATCTCCCTGGCGGGGAGAAAATATGCAAATTAGCTCATTAATATGTACAGATAGTGATGATACAGTGCATGGGTATTACTTGCATGCAACACTACCCACATACCCAGTTTCATTTTTGGACATTGGGATCTGGGAAAGTTCCTTTTTAGTCAACCTAACAAACAACCTAACCCTGAAGTTAGGACTTAGGAGACTGGGGTCAAAGGTCACATAGATGTCATTAGAGGTCAATGTGTGCACATCCTATATCAGCCTTAGGTCAGTGGTTCTTGTGAACAAGTATGAAGGCAAACCATGCAAGAATAACAGCACAAGATTGGAAAACATGAAAATACATTTCATGCATATAAACCTTTGACCTACAGATCTGTATCTCAGTTTTTGAGACTGAAATTCAAGCCCAAGCTCAGTTTTGCAGGCCTTCTTTTTACTCTCTCCCTTAGTTGTCACACCATGTCTTAAAAGCACAAACATACTCAATACTTGTGGTATGGATCCTATTTCAAAACATTTTAATAAGTTTGTACTGATCATTTTTTGACTGGATGACTATCTTCAATCTCAACTAGAGCATCAATGGTACAGCGGCTCATGCGGCAATCACACAAAAAGAATGCTGCAATAACCCTGAACACGGGATATGACCTGCTCCTCTGAGACAATTTGATGAGCTTTCTGTTCATTGAAAAATTTCAAGAAAAATGAGCTGCTGATTGGTCTCAATCAAACTTATTGTGAATTTTTATAAACCAATCCGCCAATATGGTATGGATTAAGCGGGCAAGAGCTAATGTTTTTGGAAGTGAATTTCAATCTGGTGATTGAAATGAATAGGTTAATTGTTTTCTAACCTCCAGCACTACCTGCTTGATACAGTATCAACCAAACTCACCGTATGCTCCTGTACAGGAGCGTACCGTTGATCCGTTATCAACCCACAGTTGATATGCAAACAAGGCGTCATCGCCCGGGCAGTGTTCCCGGAGGGCGGTACCGTACGCTTAAGTCGACGCGTTGTTCGTCACGTTTAGAACTCGAGAGTACGCGCAAGGACACCAGAGGCAAACTGCAAAGCAACAGAACAAACCAAAAACGATCGTTTTGCTTCAGATATTTCTAAAATATTAGTACGGGGACATAGATTTTTG
The DNA here is from genome assembly GCA_023653785.1 of Ophioderma brevispina. NCBI lineage: Eukaryota > Metazoa > Echinodermata > Ophiuroidea > Amphilepidida > Ophiodermatidae > Ophioderma > Ophioderma brevispina. Next base: position 1,313 of record JAMKCH010052414.1, read on the forward strand.
TCGAACTGGGACAATTTTACTGTTTATAAGTGGAATAATAGTTCCTCTATGCACGATATTAATAAGTTTCCTTAAGATTTTCGGGTTGGACAGGGATCAACATACTGTTACAGAGTGTTCACAAAAGTCAACAACTCTGCATCCGATCGTCCGCGTATTTTTATACCGTTCGGGCGGCTAAAGCCGCCATCGCGGGATAAAATATGCGGACGCATGGATGCATCGTTGTTGATTTGTGATGAAACCACTCTGTAAACATGTTTGAATCCCTAAAGCAAATCATATTCAATTTCAGGTTATTGCAATGAATATGTTGATTACTTACTGTATCAAGCACGGTAGTGCTGGAGGGTGGTTCCAACAATTTTCTCACCACAAATATACTGAACAATCAGTGTGTGCTTTTGTAACTTCTCAAATGATATGTGGAATTTCTATCTTCTCTATGGACTTTCCAAACAGACAGATTAATTCAATCACTGTCTTATTTCATGTCACACTGATCTTATTTGATTTACACTGTTTGCCTGAAGATTTAAGATTTCAATATAAGCTTCAACTCCTAACATAAGGTGCCATCAGACATAACTGAACTTCTTAAACTATATATAATCCATCATGCATTAAGCACTATCAAATCCTTTCTATCCTATGATTCTACCCTCAAATGGCACAAGCAATGCTTCTTACATTTTAAAGGGATAACCAGTGATAATGGGGGAGGATACAAAATGTGGAAACCTATTATATTGGCTCATAAATCAGGGACAAGTGTATACTATTACATTTACTTCAAAGAAGGAGAACAGAATCACCAAATAGTAAAAACAATATCCACGGATCACCAGTGTCACCTGACATGTAGATCCCAAAACTTTCATGCAACTTAAACATTTAGCTCATCTCACAACTTGACCCTGATGACCTTTGACCTTGAAATATGACCTTTGACCTCATCAACATATGTCGATTCCCATATTGCAATAATGACCCAAATTTGTTTTTGATTGGATTGCAACTTTTCAAATTGGCACCAGAACTTCCACGTAATTTTAACATCTGGACAGGCAGGCAGGAAGATAGACAAACAAAATGGCTGACTGGTTAATGTGCTTATGAATTTGTCAGTACTGTCTCCCACAAATTGACAATTTGACATGCAGTAATGGTGATTCAAAGTGAACACTAAACAGCTGGATTTGGTACATACCAGTGCAGAATAAATAAAGATCAATAATGTATGTGTTTGTGGTCAAATTGTACAGTTGTACAATATCGCACTTCAAAATCCGGGACATTAGCAGGAAAGTTTTTTTTTAAATCTCCAATTCTAAGTTCAGTATCAGAAAAATTAATGTGCTGTTTATCTTCAATACCAGTGGCAGAGATTATGTGTGCTTTCATTGTTCAGGGGGATCTCTATTCACAATTATTCAGTGGGCAGGGTTTAGTAAGCAAACATGCAATATCATTGGTTGTTGCCCACCTAACATGAGATGATATCAGATAGTACGTCATCGCACAAGTGTTTACGCGTGCGTGAAGAAGGTTACGAAATGCTCGCAGCGAGTGTGGGTTGGTTCATTTTTGACAGTGGGGGAATATTTTTACCTGATGAACTAATATTAATGAAATTGAAAACATTTTTGGTGATAAAAATAACAAAAACTAAATTAGAATGAGAATAAAAGATAGGATTTGTTGTTTTTTATATTTAATATCGAGTCATATTGGATGGGCAGTCCAATATTTTTATCGCAGTCAGCCGGCATCCACTACTCAAAATATTGGACTGCCTATCCAATATGACACGATATTAGATAGGCAAAACAACAAATCCTATCTTTTATTCTCTAAGTGAACAGAGCATTCCCCCAAAAATGAAAGCACACAGAAATCTCTGCCACTGATTAATAGATACACAGATTGCAAGCCAATAACTTTAATGTTATGTTAGGCGCCGTTCCCATAGAATTGCTCTCAGCCGAGAGACATTCGCTCACCGCATATTCGCTCGGGCGAGAGAACTTCTCCTTGCAGTTAGAGCGAACATCTCCATGATAAGATATTTTTTCTACCTGCTCTTTCACTGAGAAGTGAGCGAACTTCTCTCCGACCCTCCATAGACTTGTTTATCCAGTACCAATTAACTGCCCCCTTTTTCTTTTGTGCGACAAAATTGATTATCGATTTCACAAGACGGGACACTTTCTCAAGTACCGCACGCAAGCCACCACTTGACTTGTTCAATTACCATGTTTATGTTATTACTAGGTTTGTCAGGGGAGGCCGTACATGATTAAACACCGTCCAGTGATAAAATACAACCGTTTAACGTCAAAAATAAGGCGAACACAAAGCCTATACTTTTTTAATACAAAATAGGATCTATGTGTATATATAATTATACAATTTTCTTGAGCACAAATCAGCGCACGCACCACGCCACAGAAACATCCGTAATTTCCCTTTATCTCAACACCTAAAACATGCAAAAACGGCCCCTTTTTTATTTTTTAATTAAATTTTAACCCAATATTTTGAGTCTGAAAAATTAGAAATCCTGTTTGTCGCGAGTGCAAAACGTTCGAAATAAAGCTTAATTTAACCTAAACACGCTCCAACTTTTTAAGTAGTTTGGGATTATTAACTTACTCCTCATAAAAAAGTTTAATTCCACACATTATTGGTAAACTTTCCCGAACTGGTACTTCGTCAAACCATGGAGTTACTATAGTAACCTATAAACTATAGTTTACTATAATGACCTCCATGGCCAACCATGAATTATTAGTTTACTATAAGAACTCCACGTCCAACTGGGTTGAATTTGTGGTGTTTTTAAGCGCAATGAAATTTCCATAACTTGGCTCGTTTAATAACGCTGTTTTTCGACACCTAAGCGCTAGGCTAAAAAATAAAAAATACTGGTAGTAAATAAAGCAGAAGCCATATTCTATTAGAAAAAAGAAGAACTGTGCAGCTTTTGGTCCATGCCCCCTCTACAAGTATGCGATCATACACGCCCCATCTGACCGCACGCGGTTACGAGTGTTGTATTGATCGTCGATACTGCTACTGTGGTAGGGTATTGTTGGCCCTTTAAAAACTCCTGGTTTTTTATGGCCGAGCATCCGGAGCGAATGTCCTCCTCCCTTATTTCAATTTAATAACACGCATTACATTTGAATTTAAGAGAACATCTCTTGCCATACACCGGAGCGAACATTGGCGGCGCATGTCGTGAGGCAAATGTCCTCTCTGCTGAGGTCAATTCTATGGGACGGCGCCTTGCATATATCCATGCCAGTACAGGAGTTTTATGATTTTTTTCGATGTTCTGGATTATCAAATCCCCTGTTTATTCTTTAACCTTATATTTATTCTCCCCCCATACCCAGTGCTCACCTATTTTAATTATCATAAACATACCCATTCACAGTTTTCATACATACACTCCCTAATCCATCATATAGCTTTAACCAATTTGACAATTGAAACACAATGGCCATTCAAAACATGATGGCAAGGCATAGCAGCAGTAGTTTTTTTTTCTAAAAAAAAAGAAAACAAAATACCAGGTTCAATGAACATATTCTCTTTTAGATTTGTCCCTGTACCTTTCAATCTCAAAGATTCTAAATACCTAAAAATATTTCTCCTCTATCGATCTATAAGAAAATTGTGTCAATAACATTTATATATTTTTTGAAGGACAGAGTTGTTGTTACACAGAAACTTAGGCAAATAACACAAGTGAAAGACATTTTATTCAGAAGATAAAAGAATCAAAAATGGAGGATGGGCAGAGGAATTGTATCAGTACGCAAGACAACAGGTGGATTAGTGGAGGACTGTAGGTGAACAGCATCTTATGTGAGTGTTGCAATTGGATAAAATTGTGAAGTTTGGTCACACAGGTACGTTATGCATTGATAATCCAAATAAAAATTGTCTGGAGCACTGCCACACCCCTTTCTGGCCCCCAGCTTGGATTTTTCAAAGCTACACGGGTTAAAATTTTTTTAAAAGTTCGTCCGATCGTGTTGAAAAGCACACATGAGTTATGTCTGGTTGCAAGGATCCAAAAAGTATAGCTTTATTACTACCGGGACTTATAGTTTAGGAATTATGGGGGTAAAAACTGTTAAAGGGTAAAAAAGTCAATTTTGGTTTGTACAGGGTCAAAAATTAAAGTCGCCTTCCATTTTTGTAAATGTGGTTCAAATTGTTTGTTAGCTCATATAATGAAATTAGGACTAGCGTTGACTATCTTACGATGGGTCTTGTTCATTAACCAAATGGGCGAATAAGTCAACAGCTTAGTTGGATTCTATTGACCCGTCCACCTATTTTGTTGGATACGTGAAAACTAAGCATGACAGATAAGGCAAACTATTCCCTTATTTTCAATCCGTAAGCTAGGGAACAATTTGAATCACATATTAACTGAATCAAGCAACTTTTAACTTTTGACACCATGTACACACCAAAATGGACTTTTTCACCATTTTTACAGTTTTTACCCCGTAACTCCAGAACTATAAGGCATAGATAGTGTAAACTATACCTTTTTGGAATCCTTGTAACCAGACAAACACCATGGTGTGCTTTTTAACACATTCGGATATTTTAAAATTTTTTGAACCTGGTATAACTTTGTAAAAAATCAAGCTGGGGTCCATTAAGGGGGGTTGGCATTGGTTCCATCAATTTTATGGATTATCAATGCCTAAAGTACTTGTGTGCAAAAATTCACAATTTTATCTGGAAGCGCACACTCTTACACTACAGTCCCCTGCTAGATGAGAAGACTTACAGAATGGCAGCCAAGAAAATGGAAAAGGAGCAGAGGAAGACAGAAAAGACAGCGAGATGACATAATAGGATACATAAAGACTACAGCTTGGTTTGGTCAAGAGAGGCAAGATCAAAACCAGATGGAAAATGCTGGAAGAGGTCTACACACAGCAGTGGGTGACACAGTCCGACGACAACTAATGTATTGGTTAAACAAAACGTTGATTCTTATCTACTGCTTAACCCTCGTCTTACCAAGCCTTTTTTTGTAACACGGTTTACCAAGGGGGGGGGGGATTTGAGAATTCGTTATAAAGCACCCGATGCTTATGATTTTGATATCAGTGCATAGCTATGGTCCTCCTCTTTCCATTGATACCACAATAAGTACCAACACACCTAGTATGGTGTCACAATGACATCATCAAGTCCGCAAGTTGGCAAAATTGCCATTTTCCACAGAAAATAGGCAAAAATCCGATTTTGCGCTAAAAAACATAGGAATATCGGATTTTCATGCGGTTTTCAGCTCTAAATGGTGGCAATTGGCTAGTTTTACATAAACAGAGTTTTAGAGCCATACTGTGCATATTTTGAAAAAAGCACCATAAAATATCCTTGGGTGGCAACCACCCCCCCTTACCCTTCGACGGCATACCCTAACCCCCGTGAAGGTGCTACCTTCACATTTTTCCCCTAAAATGACCGGAAAGGATGAGAGAACAATTATCTAGAAGCTTTTTATGAAAGTTTTTGGCATTTTAGTGAAGTTCACTGGGGGGTGGTAACCCCCACCCCCCCCCTTGGTACGACGAGGGTTAAACATTTGTAAGTCCTTTTAATATCGATGGGGCATCTAGGTGAATTATTCGTTTAAACGGTGGGTGACCCAATCATGGTATGATTTTTCAAAAATTTTCTCCCTCAATGGAAACAAATGAAAAACATATGATACAAATTTTGATTATACCGGTCTAGCCATTGGCTAGTAGAAGCAAAAATGTATAATAAATTGGGCCCATAGGAGAATGCGTGAAAATTAATGTGGTCAATACATTTGGAGACATTTTTTGTTAATGACATTCAAAAGGAAACAGTTCCTGGAGTAATGAGAAAATATGTCTTTCGGTATGATACCAAAAAATTTGAGTTTGATGGACTCAGGCAAAATATTGTTTGCAGATGAGAAGAGAAAAATACAAGCTTTCTAAATGGTTCCCAAAAAATCTCAGGTTGATGGTGTGCAAGGTGGGGTCGAGGCTGAGGATCGGTAGTGCCTCTTTAAAGGAAATATGTCATGATCGATATTTTGTTTTGATTTAAATGTGGTACGGATGGAAAGCTTAAGTAACGTAGATTACCTATAAATTTCAAAAAATAAGTTGAAAATTGTCCACAGTGGTTGGTATTGTGTTAACTTTTAAATTTTCCGCCAATAGCTTACTCGAACACGATTCCGACAAAATCCACATCGAAGGAAACAGGCGCGACGACAACCTGCCTCCTCACTACCTCCCCCGTAACTCTCCGTGTGCACCATTTCTCCCCCTTTATTCCCTCTACTTCCTACCCTCAAGTCCCGTTCCTAGCTTGGGGTGGTTTTGGGTTGGTGGGTGGGGGGGGATGTCAAAGTGATGGACAATTCATTCGCAGTGTTGCCACTTCCTATTCGAGGAACTGCCGTGGGGGGGGTAGGAAATGCCATCCTAACAGCAACAGCCTGAATTCAATCGGCATAAACATCCGGCGCGACTCGAGTGCTAGTCCTTTCAAAGACTTAACTGTAAGAGGGCGCTCGGTGTGTGACCAACATATCGCAGGGTTGCCACTTAATAATAATTAAAACACAATGAAAATGAAACAAAATATGTCATCTGTAACTTTTTTTCAATTGTATTATTACTTTCATTAAAGAAAATATCAGTGATTGGATAATCAGAAAATCGAAAACTCATCAAAAATCAAGAATTTTGCATTTATGGAACAAGTACAGGTATCCTAAACATACCCTGCAAATGATAAGGCCAGACGCAACCTAATAAGGAACAGGACGGAGATTTTAGTCCTTATTGTCCGAACGACATTAACAACACGTAATGAATGGAGAAATCGTATCTTGGAACACTGCCGTTTTCTCCTTTTCTGTTCAATTGATACAGCTGAAAAGGTTACACTTATGAAGAATTCTACAGACTTATCCTTCACTTGAAAGCCGATTCGTGCAAAGGTAAAAATATTTTTCAAATCACTGATCGTGTCTTTAATCCATCAATATACAGTGTCAGCAATAACTATTTGAGTCAACACGATGTTTTGGTTCATCACTTTGACGTCCACGAGGAGAGCAAAATTGGGCGCTTTGATCAATGAAGCCGTGCGCGAAAAATCCGCCCGTGCTTGTATGTCAAAAAAGCAAAAATTAAAATGCCTCCCTGATTTGTTTAATTTTACACGCAAATTGTATTATTTTTAGGGCGATTTGCGGATGTATGTACATATATTTTATGAACGTAAATGCAAAATGAGCTTGACAAAAATCTTGACATATCCTTTAAAGGAGATGGCCCGATTAAGGACATGAAGTTTTCATATTGACAGAATGGCTTCCCCCCAAATAACCCTGTCTGTAAAGTTTTGAGCCGACATTTCAACCCGTTTCATGTGAGAGCTAAATAAACGTGATGTAAAGCCTCATAGAGTACTGTGTAAAATTAATATTGGTCGACAAAAATTTGTATTTGGTATATTTTCGCTCATAACTTTCCAAACAAACATCCTTTGGCCCTAAATTTCACATGGTAAATGACGAATAGTAGTTTCTTCTGATACAAAATCTGGGGCTTCGGGGACGAGGCTATTAGCGATCAGGCCATGACTTTACGTGTTAAGGTTCCAGGCTTTAATTATTTTGAAAACCTTGCCCTCTTCATCATTTTGTTATTAATTTTAGCAAGAATATTATACAACAGCATTTGTCAAAAGTCATATTTCTTAACAGAGGTGTTTACCGTTACCATTTAGCAAAGGAGGTATCTTAGACATAAGCTGGGATTATCTACCCCGTAAAACAAGCAGATATGCAATTGAACAAAAAGATGACAACCCTTCTATTTTAATGGATGGTCATAATAAAACACTTTGTTTTACAGAATATTGAAAACAGGTCAACATATTTTGCCAACTGGACATTACATCTGGATGGAGTAAAAATGGCCATCAGTTCTATATTGCCCTAAATAAAGACATATTTCACAAACCAAATCACAAAACTTTCCATTTTAGATGTCGGGTGGTCATCAAGACCAATTTCTCTGCCCTAAAAACTAACCACTACCCTTTCAGCCCCATTGACTTATTACACAGTACCGGCCACATTTGGTCTGCAATAGAGAGGGAACAAGCTGCCGAATTTTTGCTTTAAGTCTAATGGCTATTGCGCTCAATGCAAAACTCTTGCTTATTACAAACCGTTTCCCCCATGGCGATTTTACAGTTTGTGATGAACTCAAAGAGAATTAAGAACGCTTGGATGTGGTGTGAACCAGAGAAGGCAAATCATCAAGTAACACTAGCAAAAGATTGTTGCTCAACAGTTCAAAAGACATGAAATATATATGGATGTTTATTCATAGGGTCAGACACAATACCTTGTTGTGTTGGGAAGGTTGGCCCTTATAGAGAGGCAGTCCACAGGACGGGATTACTGCTTATTCCCGGATGTATTGATTTATCTCTACCTAGCTATCTTGCTAAGGTATACTTTATGAATAACATACTTGATATGCAATGCACATGCTTAAAACCAAAGTAAATATTCTTGTTCTAAATGTGCTCAATTCTGCAGTGGCCGCACTGAAAGAGATAACAAAAGTCCGGCAGAACCCTGACTGAACCTAAACATTTTGTATATAGTTTTTTTATGATTGATTTGTTAGCTGGAGCTGTCTTCTTTTCGGAATCGGCCGGGTGGACTTTGTCCACCTTGGAGGGTTTTGAGAATAATTCAAGATGGACTCCAAGATGGCCGCCAGT